>JANJGN010001836.1:102500-104562 GCA_026770705.1 Isurus oxyrinchus | reverse complement strand
GAATCATAGAATGGTTAAAGCACAGAAGGTGGCCATTCAGCCTATTGTGTCTGTGCTGACCCTCCCTGAGAGCACATAGTCCCACTCCCCCCTGTCCCTTAGCTCTGAAGATTGGTTCCTCTTCTGATAATGATGCCGTGTCTTTCTAAAAGCCCATGATTGAATCAGCCTCCAGCGCACTCTCGGGCAGCGCAGTCTGGTTGACAAGGGAGTCTGGAGGTGGGGGGGTGTGGGGGGGGGGGGGGGGGGATGGGGTGTGTGGGGGGCGATGGGGTGTGTGAGGGGGGGATGGAGTGTGAGGGGGGGATGGGGGTGTGAGGAGGGGATGGGGTGTGTGAGGGGGGATGGGGGTGTGTGGAGGGGGGATGGGGTGTGAGGGGGGGGAATGGGGTGTGTGAGGGGGGGATGGGGGTGTGAGGGGGGGGAATGGGGTGTGTGAGGGGGGGATGGGGTGTGTGGAGGGGGGGGATGGGGTGTGTGAGGGGGGGGATGGAGTGTGGGGGGGGATGGGGTGTGTGAGGGGGGGATGGGGGTGTGGTGTGAGGGGGGGATGGGGTGTGTGAGGGGGGGGATGGAGTGTGGGGGGGGGGGATGGGGTGTGAGGAGGGGATGGGGTGTGTGGCGGGGGATGGGGTGTGTGGCGGGGATGGGGTGTGTGGCGCGGGGATGGGGTGTGTTGGGGTGGGGGATGGAGGTGAGGGGGGGTACAGGGTGTGTGGGGGGTTGGGGGTGTGTGGGGGGGGATGGAGTGTGGGTGGGGGATGGGGTGTGTGGGGGGGGGATGGAGTGTGGGGGGGGGTGGGGTGTGTGGGGGGGGGATGGACTGTGGGGGGGGGTACAGGGTGTGTGGGGGGGAATGGAGGTGAGGGGGGGACAGAGTGTGTGGGGGGGGGATGGAGGTGAGGGGGGGGACAGAGTGTGTGGGGGTTGGGTGTGTGGGGGGGATGGGGTGAGGGGGGGATGGGGTGTGTGGGGGGGGATGGGGGGTGAGGGGGGGTTGATGGGGTGTTGTGTGGGGGGATGGGGTGAGGGGAGAATGGGGGGTGAGGGGGGGGATGGGGGGGATTGGGGGGTGTGTGAGGGGGGGATGGGGGTGTGTGGGGCGGGGGGGGGTGAGGGGGGGGATGGGGGGTGAGGGGGGGTGAGGGGTGAGGGGGTGTGGGGGGGTGAGGGGGGGATGGGGGGTGAGGGGGGGATGGGGGGGTGAGGGGGGGTGAGGGGGGGGTGAGGGGGATGGGGGGTGAGGGGGGGTGAGGGGTGAGGGGGGGTGGGGGGTGAGGGGAGGTGAGGGGGGGCGGGGGTGAGGGGGGGGTGAGGGGGGGTGGGGGGTGAGGGGGCAGGGGGTGAGGGGGGGTGGGGGGTGAGGGGGGTGGCGGGGGGTGGGGGGGGATGGGGGGTGAGGGGGGGGTGAGGGGGGTGAGGGGGGCGGGGGATGGGGGGTGAGGGGAGGGGTGGGGGGGTGAGGGGGGGTGGGGGATGGGGGTGGTGAGGGTGGTGAGGGGGGTGTGAGGGGGGGGGTTGAGGGGGGGGTGAGGGGGGGTGAGGGGGGGGTGGAGGGGGTGAGGGGGGGGGGGTGGGGGGGTGGGGTGGGGGGGGGGTGGGGTGTGACGAGTAGGAAATCGGGGGTTGAGGCCACAACCCAGATCAACCGCGACCTTATTGAATGGGGCGGAGGGGGTTGGAAGCAGGCTCGAGGGGCCGAGTGGCCTCCTCCTGCCCCTAATCCTCACGTTCTTATGTCAGGGCGTCTCTGATCCTAGCCATTCATTGGTCGGAAGTTTCCGGGCCCATTGGCGCCGGGCGTCATGGCGGCCGGGGTGGGGAGGGGTGGGGTCAATATGGCGAGGAGGCCCAGGACATCACTTTCACGCCGGAGTGAAACGGTTTGCGAGCGTACCACTCCGCCCGTCAATGGTGGGGGGCTGGGAGTCCCCACCCCCCCACACGGCAGGAACCTCAATTCAATACGTTAGCACCCTCATTATAACCCCTGATGGCCGGGGTCATCCCTGCACCCCCCACCCCTCCCACCCCTGGGCACCCCCACCCCCACACGGGATCG
>JANJGN010001836.1:0-65000 GCA_026770705.1 Isurus oxyrinchus | reverse complement strand
GCTGCACCGTTAATGAGGTGGGAGTGGGTAGCTACAGCGCCGAAAGCCGCCATTTTTCCCCCGCTCGCTACCCAGCGCTCGGGCGCAAATCTGGGCCGATTCCGCTCCGGCGCCTCAACCGCTTCCCTCCTCACGTCACTGCTGGCAGTTTGGACTTCAGTCTGGTTCCCCATCCTTCCCCACAATGGGAACAGCTCCTGTCTACTCCGTCCAGACACCCCCCACTCCTGATTTTGAGCACCTCGATCCAATCCCCTCCCAAACCTTCTCCTTCTCCAGCGTCCCCACTCTGTCAGCCCAGCTGACGCTCCCCCCATCCCTGGAACTGTTCTGGCCAATCTTCTCCCGCGCTCTCGCTGCAGTGCTCTAGCTGGGGCCGGACTAGTGTTTTATAAATGTTTAGCATAAACCCCCTTGCTGTTGTTTCCTATTCCTCTTTATTTACACAGTCCAGGATCCTGTGCATATTCTAAACCGCTCTCTCAACCTGCCCTGCCACCTTCAATCTTTTGTGTAGACATATACACCCAACTCTCTTTACCCCATCTTTGAATTGTATCCTTTATGTCTCTCCTCACTCTTTTCACCAAAATGAATCATTTCACACTTCTCCGCATTAAAATTCATCTGCTACTTAACCACCCATTCTACCAGCCCCTCTACGTCCTCTTTAAGTCCATCACTAACCCCCTCACTCACAGTTCACAATACTTTAAAGTCTTGTGTCGTCCGTGAATTTGGAGTGGTGCCCTGCACACTGAAGTCTAGGTCACTAATGCGTGTTGAGTTAAAGCAGGGATCCTAGTGTTGACCCCTAGTGCGTCCCACTGCACATCTGCGTCCAGGCTGAGAAGCAACCACTCCCCATGGCGCTCTCCTGTTTCCTGCAGTCCCACAGCCAACTTCGTACCTCGGACCGCAAGGCGTGACCCGGACCTTCCTGCCGCTTGCCATTTCAATTCGCCGTCTCGCTCTCGTGCCCACGTTTCCGCCCCTGGCCTGCTGCTATGTCCCAGTGAAGCCCCCAACTGCACCTCACCTTCCGATTAGGCACTCCCGACGGTTAACAGCTGCACCAGGTAAGTGACAGCCATTTGCTGGCTCATTCCTCAGGGCAATGCCGTGACCAATCAGGATCAATCAGGATCTTGATTGCCAAGATTGACCATGCTTGGCAGTTGACTGTCAGTCACCATCAACTGGTGCATTCTCCATGGCAACGCCTCTGACAATCAGAGACCACATGCCAATCAATCAGCACTCTCTCCTCATACAGTATAAATTGTTGTTTTCCCCTTATACTGGTACTCTTGCGAGTGTCCTGATGAGTGCAAGATGAAAAGATTTGACACGTCTCTTTATACAGCAAAAGGTAAAATGTTCGGTGGGGTCACACTAAGGGATAATGCAATGAGATCTAAATTATTCACAGCGTGCGTTTGCAAATGCACAGAGTGTGTTAACAAAGGTTGGTGAGCTACAAGTGCAGATATTCACAGGGGAGGTTATAATGTTGTGGTGACAACAGACACCTGGTTTAAATAAGGCCAGGACTGGATATTAAATAGCCCGGGATACAAGGGGCTCAGGTAAGGTGGGGAAGGAAAGAAAGGACGAAAGGTGGCAGTATTGATTGAGGAGAATATTTCGATGCTGGAGAGAAAATGTCCTACGGGGACCAAGGACAAGATCTATTATACCATGGGCTTTAATATTCCTAACAAGATCGTTATGTAGCACTTTATCAAATAGCTTTTGGAAGTGGGGGGGGATAGTGGTGTTTTTGCTGCCACCGTGTGTTGGATTATCACCATGTGTTGGATTATCACCATGTGTTGGATTATCACCGTGTGTTGGATTATCACCATGTGTTGGATTATCACCATGTGTTGGATTATCACCGTGTTTTGGATTATCACCATGTGTTGGATTATCACCGTGTTTTGGATTATCACCATGTGTTGGATTATCACCATGTGTTGGATTATCACCGTGTTATTATCACCATGTGTTGGATTATCACCGTGTTTTGGATTATCACCATGTGTTGGATTATCACCATGTTTTGGATTATCACCGTGTGTTGAATTATCACCGTGTTGGATTATCACCGTGTTTTGGATTATCACCGTGTGTTGGATTATCACCGTGTGTTGGATTATCACCGTGTGCTGGATTATCACCGTGTGTTGGATTATCACCGTGTGTTGGATTATCACCGTGTGTTGGATTATCACCATGTGTTGGATTATCACCATGTGTTGGATTATCACCCTGTGTTGGATTATCACCGTGTGTTGGATTATCACCGTGTGTTGGATTATCACCATGTGTTGGATTATCACCGTGTGTTGGATTATCACCGTGTGTTGGATTATCACCATGTGTTGGATTATCACCGTGTGTTGGATTATCACCGTGTGTTGGATTATCACCAGGTTTTGGATTATCACCATGTGTTGGATTATCACCGTGTGTTGGATTATCACCATGTGTTGGATTATCACCAGGTTTTGGATTATCACCATGTGTTGGATTATCACCATGTGTTGGATTATCACCGTGTGTTGGATTATCACCGTGTGTTGGATTATCACCGTGTGTTGGATTATCACCATGTGTTGGATTATCACCGTGTTTTGGATTATCACCATGTGTTGGATTATCACCGTGTTTTGGATTATCACCATGTGTTGGATTATCACCATGTTTTGGATTATCACCGTGTGTTGGATTATCACCGTGTTGGATTATCACCGTGTTTTGGATTATCACCGTGTGTTGGATTATCACCGTGTGCTGGATTATCATCGTGTGTTGGATTATCACCGTGTGTTGGATTATCACCGTGTGTTGGATTATCACCGTGTGTTGGATTATCACCAGGTTTTGGCTTCTTCTCCTTTACTGTGTTGTGTTACGTCTCGAAGAGGTTTCCCTTACGCTATGAGTGACTTGGAGATTGTCAGTATTTAGTATTCTTAAACTATTTATTTATATCCAAGACCTCAGGATAAGTGCATTGTTCTTTGAACACAGACTGTTCTCTGTCTTGCTCCCTTGGAGCCTCTTGGTCATCTGATGCTGACATCATGCTTTCGCTTATCACTAACATCATTGTCGAATGAACATAGCCGTTAACCCTTTACTCTGCAGGTGGTGTTGCTGTATTGTCACTGGGCTAGTAATCCAGAGGCCCAGGCAAATGCTCTGGAGGACACGACAGCTGGTGGAATTTAAATTCAATGAATAAAATCAGGAATTGAAAGCGAGTCTCAGGGATGGTAGTCATCATGGATTGTTGTAAAACCCAACTGGGTCACTAATGCCCCTTTAGGGAAGGGAAATCTGCCGTCCTTACCCCGGTCTGGCCTACATGTGACTCCAGACCCACAGCCATGCGGTTGACTCTTAACTGCCCCTCTGGAAATGGCCGAGCGAGACCACTCAGTTGAAGGGGGCAATTGGGGATGGGCCACAAATGCTGGCCTTTCTCAGCGATGCCCACGTCCCGTGAGAGAATAAATTAAGTCCACGTAAATCAAATCAACCACATCCCCCTCATCAACTCTTCTCAAAAAAAAACTCAGTCAAATTAGTTAAACACGATTTGCCCTGAACGAATCCCTTCATTAATTCACCGTTTGCCCGAGTGACTGTCAATTTTGTCCTGAGTTATCATTTCTGGATGGTTTCCCCCAGCGCTGAAGCTAAACTGACTGGCCTGCGGATGCAGGCCTCACCTGTACGCCCATTTTTTTTGAACAAGGGTGTCACATTCCCAGTTCTCCAGTCCCCTGTCCTGCACCTGAGGAAGTTTGGAAGATTATGACCAGTGCGTCCGCAATTTCCACCCTTCATCCCCTTAACATCCTATTTCCTTATTCATTCACAGGATGTGGGTGTCGCTGGCTGGGCCCAGCAATCTATTGCCCATCCCTAACTGCCCCCTTGAGAAGGTGGTGGGTGAGCCGCCTTCTTGAGCCGCTGCAGTCCCTGCGGTGTAGGTACACCTACAGTGCTGTTAGGGAGGGAGTTCCAGGATTTGGACCCAGCGACAGTGAAGGAATGGCCGATATATTTCCAAGTCAGGATGGTGAGGGGCTCGGAGGGGAACTTCCAGGTGGTGGTGTTCCCCATGTGTCTGCTGCCCTTGTCCTTCTAGGTGGTAGCGGTCGTGGGTTTGGAAGGTGCTGTCGAAGGAGCCTTCGATGCATCTCGTCTGGTCCTGGCATCTGGTCAGCTTAAAGTGCAGACAGCCAATCTGAAACCCCACCTCGACCAGTCTCAGAGACCTCCTCTTTCACTAGTATGTGTCAGCTCCCCCTCCTACCTCGCTGGGCGAGTAACATACTGACCAAGAAAATCCCCGTTTTTTTCAAATTCGTTCACGGAGACATGAGCCTTGCTGGGCCAGGCCCGTATTTGTTGCTCACCCCTAGTTGGCCTTTGAACTGAATGGGGCTATTTCAGAGAGGGAGCAGTTAAGAGTCAACCATATGGGCTGTGGGCCCTGGAGTCCCGTGTAGGCCAAACAGGGTAAGGACGGCAGATTTCCCTCCCTAAAGGGGGGCATTAGTGAACCAGATGGGTTTTTACGAGAATCCATGAAGGCTACCATGATTACCATCACTGAGACTCGCTTTCCAATTCCTGATTTTATTCATTGAATTTAAATTCCATCAGTGAACCAGATGGGTTTTTTTTTAACCAACATGTTCATCATTAGACTTTCAAATCCAATTTTCTTTTTCAAATGAATTCAAGTTCCACCATCTGGCGTTGGTGAGATTCGAGTCAGGGTCCCCACAGCATTACCCCGGGTCTCTGAAATACCAGCCCAGTGACAACACCATCACACCACCTTGACTACTGAAATGCCTGGATAGAGTGGGCGTGGGGAAGATGTTTCCATTAGTAGGAGAGACTAGGACCCAAGGGCACAGCCTCAGAGTAAAGGTAAGACCTTTTAGAACAGAGATGAGGAGAAACTTCTTTAGCCAGAGAGTGGTAAATTTATGGAATTCATTGCCACAGAAGGCTGTGGAGGCCGGGTCATTGAGTGTATTTAAGACGGAGATAGATAGGTTCTTGATTGGTGAGGGGGTCAAAGGTTACGGGGAGAAGGCAGGAGAATGGGGTTGAGAAACTTATCAGCCATGATTGAATGGTGGAGCAGACTCGATGGGCCGAATGGCCTAATTTCTGCTCCTATGTCTCCTGGTCTTATGGAATATTTTGGGGACTCCTGCTCTCTCTGGCCTTTACCCTATTACTACCCCAAATCTGGATTAGCAATAATTAAAGTTCCCCGATATAACTGCTCCATACTATTTGCAACACATTTTTTTTTCTGGCAAATGCGCCCCCCGATATCCTTCCTGCCAGCTGGTGCCCTGCGGGGTACATCCAGCGGTGTCGGAGTGGGAATTTATGGTCTCTGGCTTTCAGCCAAATAGCAGGTTCAACAGGGGACTTTCAAGAGGGGGGATCGGATAAACACTGGAAGGGGGAAGTCTTGCAGGAGTGTGGTGGGGGGGTGGGAGGGGGAAGAGCGGTGGAGGGGGGTTGGAGGGGTGTTTGAGTTGGTGGAGGGGGAGGGGGGGGGGCCGGCGGGGCGGGGGTGGATGCGCGGGGAGCGCGACAGATCGGAGCCAGCACAGGCACGAGGGGCTGAGCGGCCTCCTCGTGGGCCGTAAGATCCCGCCAAAGCGCCTCTCGCTTCAGTTCCTGGGCGTCACTCCCCAGAGATCAGGTGTTGTCAGCCCCTCCGGGTAGGTGGGGGGGTGGTGGGGGTTGGAGGGGGGGGTGGCGGGTGGGTGGTGGGGGGGGGGGGGGTGAGCTGGAGCCAGGAACGGGAGATTAACATCCGGCACGCTCTCGAGAGCCATGGCTGCCAGATAAACAGTGCGTTTCTTTTCTTGCCTCTCGCAGAGGTAATTGGGGAGAGTGGGGGGTGGGGGGGTGAGGGGGGTGGTGGTAACGAAAGGTTTCGGACGTGGGAGAAAGCGATTGGGCCGGTGGTCAACCCTCAGAAAAGAGGGAGAACCATTAAGGCCTAGCTTTCTCGCAGGCCTTAAAATGGAACCCCAGCGGTGCCGGGGACAGCCTGGTTGGTTTTCACTGGGATTTGGCCAATTTGAACTGGGTTTTTCTTCCTTCAGGGAAATTCAACCAATCAGGTGAGGGGAGAGGGTGGGGGGGGGGTGGGATTTGCTCTCCGATTGGCTGTGGGAAGGGGGCGCATTGGCTTGTCAGGTGACCAATAGCAGGAGTGTTTGGGGAGGGCGGTCACAGGCATGTCTCAGCTAAAGCCCAGCGTTAAGGCCGAGTCGAGCCAACAACCTTTCGACTCTGGGGTCAGTTGCAGTGAGGGCGATTGACCTTTAAAGTTCAGGGTTCGGGCCTCGGTTCCTTAACCTGACAGGAATGGAGCGCTCCCTTTCTCTTGGCCCTTTCCCTCGAAGCCTGTCCGTGTAGGCCTCTGTCCAACTCTCCCGAGCCTCACGTCACTTTGTTATCAATGCTGCCCCTTGGTGGCCGGTCCATGAAGTGCGGTGTGGCAAGAAAGCACCTTGAATTCAGGCAGCGATCTGACTGTCAAACATCCAGAACAACCGAAAGACAGCCACAGACAACGAATGATGCTACTCTTTCGGAAGTAGTGTTGTGACGTGGGAAACAGGGCAGCCAATTTGCGCACAGCCAGCTCCCACCAACAGCTATGTCATCAATAAACAGTTTATCTATATAAAAACAAAAAAACTGCGGATGCTGAAAATCCAAAACAAAAACAAAAGCAGAATTACCTGGAAAAGCTCAGCAGGTCTGGCAGCATCGGCGGAGAAGAAAAGAGTTGGCGTTTCGAGTCCTCATGACCCTTCACTCTGTATCTAACCCCATGCTGCACTGTCAGAAAGTCAGTACTGAGGGAGCGCGCATTGTCGGAGCGTGAGTATTGAGGGAGCGCCGTGATGTTGGAGGGTCAGTACTGAGGGAGTGCCGCACTGTCGGAGGGTCAGAGCTGAGGGAGTGCTGTACTGTCGGAGGGTCAGTGCTGAGGGAGCGCCGCACTGTCGGAGGGTCAGAGCTGAGGGAGTGCTGTACTGTCGGAGGGTCAGTGCTGAGGGAGCGCCGCACTGTCAGAGGGTCAGTACTGAGGGAGCGCCGCACTGTCGGAGGGTCAGTACTGAGGGAGTTCCGCACTGTCGGAGGGTCAGTACTGAGGGAGTGCCGCACTGTCGGAGGGTCAGTGCTGAGGGAGCGCCGCACTGCCAAAGGTTCAGTGCTGAGGGAGTGCTGCACTGCCAGAGGTGCTGTCTTTCAGGATGAGCCGTTAAACTGAGGCCTCTGTCTGCCCGCCCGGGGAGGTGTGAAAGATCCCATGGCCTCTGTATTGGGGCTGGGGTTTGGTGAGCGAGTCCTACTGCTTCCTTGGGGCAAATATTTACCCCTCAATAACCATCAATTTAAAACAAAAACCTCATGATCCTCCCATGTGCCCGGTGCCTGTTGCTGGGATCTTGCTGTGCGAAAATCAATTCCGTTGTTTGCTTCCCACGTCCTGACCGTCCGGACACTTCTTGGATCTTGAGCTTTGTTGCCCTTTTCTCCTGAGCACAATCATTGCTGCTGGGCTACCCGTGGGATCTTGCTGTGCACAAATGGGCGTCCGCCTCTCCAACTTTACAACAGGGAGCGCCCTTCAGAAGAAAGGACTCCTTTGTTTGTGAAGCCCTTGAACCCATTCATTCCCTCCACATCTCCGTGTGATTTCTAAACACCAGAAACTCTTTGTACCTTCCTTCTGTTCAATCAGCTCCAATATTTAAACAGGCGTTCTTAGAAACAAACAAATTTACCCTGTATCTAACCCCGTGCTGTACCTGTCCTGGTAGTGTTTGATGGGGACAGTGTAGAGGGAGCTTTACCCTGTATCTAACCCCGTGCTGTACCTGTCCTGGGAGTGTTTGATGGGGACAGTGTAGAGGGAGCTTTACTCTGTATCTAACCCTGTGCTGTACCTGTCCTGGGAGTGTTTGATGCGGACAGTGGAGAGGGAGCTTTACTCTGTATCTAACCCCGCGCTGTACCTGTCCTGTGAGTGTTTGATGGGGACGGTGTAGAGGGATCTTTACTCTGTATCTAACCCCGTGCTGTACCTGTCCTGGGAGTGTTTGATGGGGACGGTGTAGAGAGAGCTTTACTCTGTATCTAACCCCGTGCTGTACCTGTCCTGGGAGCGTTTGATGAGGACAGTGTAGAGGGAGTTTTATTCTGTACCTAACCCCGTGCTGTACCTGTCCTGGGAGTGTTTGATGGGACAGTGTAGAGGGAGCTTTACTCTGTATCTAACCCCGTGCTGTACCTGTCCTGGGAGTGTTTAATGCGGACAGTGCAGAGGGAGATTTACTCTGTATCTAACCCCGTGCTGTACCTGTCCTGGGAGTGTTTAATGGGGACAGTGCAGAGGGAGCTTTACCCTGTATCTAACCCCGTGCTGTACCCGTCCTGGGAGTGTTTGATGGGGACGGTGTAGAGGGAGCTTTATTCTGTACCTAACCCCGTGCTGTACCTGTCCTGGGAGTGTTTGATGGGACAGTGTAGAGGGAGCTTTACTCTGTATCTAACCCCGTGCTGTACCTATCCTGGGAGTGTTTAATGGGGACAGTGCAGAGGGAGATTTACTCTGTATCTAACCCCGTGCTGTACCTGTCCTGGGAGTGTTTAATGGGGACAGTGCAGAGGGAGCTTTACCCTGTATCTAACCCCGTGCTGTACCCGTCCTGGGAGTGTTTGATAGGGACGGTGTAGAGGGAGCTTTACTCTGTATCTAACCCCGTGCTGTACCTGTCCTGGGAGTGTTTGATGGGGACTGTGTAGAGAGAGCTTTACTCTGTATCTAACCCTGTGCTGTACCTGTCCTGGGAGTGTTTGATGGGGACTGTGTAGAGAGAGATTTACTCTGTATCTAACCCCGTGCTGTACCTGTCCTGGGAGTGTTTGATGGGGACGGTGTAGAGAGAGCTTTACTCTGTATCTAACCCCATGCTGTACCTGTCCTGGGAGTGTTTGATGGGACAGTGTAGAGGGAGCTTTACTCTGTATCTAACCCCGTGCTGTACCTGTCCTGGGAGTGTTTAATGGGGACAGTGCAGAGGGAGATTTACTCTGTATCTAACCCCGTGCTGTACCTGTCCTGGGAGTGTTTAATGGGGACAGTGCAGAGGGAGCTTTACTCTGTATCTAACCCTGTGCTGTATCTGTCCTGGGAGTGTTTAATGGGGACAGTGTAGAGAGAGATTTACTCTGTATCTAACCCCGTGCTGTACCTGTCCTGGGAGTGTTTGATGGGGACGGTGTAGAGAGAGCTTTACTCTGTATCTAACCCCGTGCTGTACCTGTCCTGGGAGTGTTTGATGGGGATGGTGTAGAGAGAGCTTTACTCTGTATCTAACCCCGTGCTGTACCTGTCCTGGGAGTGTTTGATGGGGACTGTGTAGAGAGAGCTTTACTCTGTATCTAACCCTGTGCTGTACCTGTCCTGGGAGTGTTTGATGGGGACTGTGTAGAGAGAGATTTACTCTGTATCTAACCCCGTGCTGTACCTGTCCTGGGAGTGTTTGATGGGGACGGTGTAGAGAGAGCTTTACTCTGTATCTAACCCCATGCTGTACCTGTCCTGGGAGTGTTTGATGGGACAGTGTAGAGGGAGCTTTACTCTGTATCTAACCCCGTGCTGTACCTGTCCTGGGAGTGTTTAATGGGGACAGTGCAGAGGGAGATTTACTCTGTATCTAACCCCGTGCTGTACCTGTCCTGGGAGTGTTTAATGGGGACAGTGCAGAGGGAGCTTTACTCTGTATCTAACCCTGTGCTGTATCTGTCCTGGGAGTGTTTAATGGGGACAGTGTAGAGAGAGATTTACTCTGTATCTAACCCCGTGCTGTACCTGTCCTGGGAGTGTTTGATGGGGACGGTGTAGAGAGAGCTTTACTCTGTATCTAACCCCGTGCTGTACCTGTCCTGGGAGTGTTTAATGGGGACAGTGCAGAGGGAGATTTACTCTGTATCTAACCCCGTGCTGTACCTGTCCTGGGAGTGTTTAATGGGGACAGTGTAGAGGGAGCTTTATTCTGCACCTAACCCCGTGCTGTAGCTGTCCTGGGAGTGTTTGATGGGACAGTGTAGAGGGAGCTTTACTCTGTATCTAACACTGTGCTGTACCTGTCCTGGGATTGTTTGATGAGGACGGTGTAGAGGGAGCTTTACTCTGTATCTAACCCCGTGCTTTAGCTGTCCTGGGTGTGTTTGATGGGGACCATGTAGAGGGAGATTTACACTGTATCTAATCCCGTGCTGTAGCTGTGCTGGGAGTATTTCATTGGGACAGTGTAGAGGGAGATTTACTCTATATCTAACTGTGTGCTGTACCTGCCCTGGGAGCGTTTGATGGGGACAGTGTAGAGGGAGCAATACTCTGAATCCAACATCATGCTGTACCTGTCCTGGGAGTGTTTGATGGCTACAGTGTAGAGGGAGCTTTACTCTGAATCTAACCCCGTGCTGTACCTGTCCTGGGAGCGTTTGATGGGGACAGTGTACATGGAGATTTACTCTGTATCTAACCCCGTGCAGTATCTGTCCTGGGAGTGTTTGATGGGGACAGTGTAGAGAGAGCTTTAGTCTGTATCTAACCCCGTGCTGTACCTGTCCTGGGAGTGTATGATGGGGACGGTGTAGAGGGAGCTTTACTCTGTATCTAACCCCATGCTGTACATGTCCTGGGAGAGATTGATGGGGACAGTGTAGAGGGAGCTTTACTCTGTATCTAACCCCGAGCTGTACATGCCCTGTGAGTGTTTGTTAGGGACAGTGTAGAGGGAAATTTACTCTTTATCTAATCCTGTGCTGTACCTGCCCTGGGAGTGTTTGATGGGGACAGTGTAGAGGGAACTTTACTCTGTATCTAACCCTGTGCTGTACCTGTCCTGAGTGTGTTTGATGGGGACAGTGTAGAGGGAGTTTTACGCTGTATCTAACCAAGTGCTGTACCTGTTCTGGGAGGGTTTGATGGGGACAGTGCAGTGGGAGCTTTACACTGTATGTAATCCAGTGCTGTAGCTGCCCTGGGAGTGTTTCATTGGGTCATTGTAGATGGAGCTTTACTCTATATCTAACCCTTGCTGTACCTGTTCTGGGAGTGTTCGATGGGGACATTGTAGAGGGAGCTTTACTTTGTATCTAACCCTGTGCTGTACCTGTCCTTGGAGTGATTGATGGGGACAGTGTAGAGGGAGCTTTACTCTGTTTCTAACCCTATGCTATACCTGTCCTGGGAGTGTTCGATGGGGACATTGTAGAAGGAGCTTTACTTTGGATCTAACCCTGTGCTGTACCTGTCCTGGGAGTGTTTGATGGGGACAGTGTAGAGACAGCTTTACTCTATATCTAACCCTGTACATAACCTGTCCTGGGAGTGTTTGATGGGGACATTGTAGAGGGAGCTGTAAATTATATCTAACCCTGTGCTGTACCTGTCCTTGGAGTGTTTGATGGGGACAGTGTAGAGGGAGCTTTACTCTGTATCTAACCCCGTGCTCTACCTGTCCTGGGAGTGTTTGATGGGGACGGTGTAGAGGAAGCTTTACTCTGTATCTAACCTCGTGCTGTACATGTCCTGGGAGAGTTTGATGGGGGCAGTGTAGAGGGAGCTTTACTCTGAATCTTACCCAGTGCTGTACCTGTCGTGGGAGTGTTTGATGGGGAGAGTGTAGAGGGAGCTTTACTCTGTATCGAAACCTGTGCTGTACCTGCCCTGGGAGTGTTTGATTGGGACATTGTAGAGGGAGCTGTGCTTTGTATCTAACCCTGTGCTGTACCTGTCCTTGGAGTGCTTGATGGGGACAGTGTAGAGGGATCTTTACTCTGTATCTAACCCAGTGCTGTACCTGTCCTGGGAGTGTTTGATGGGGACAGTGTAGAGGGAGCTTTACTCTGTATCTAACCCTGTGCTGTACCTGTCCTGGGAGTGTTTGATGGGGACGGTGTAAATGGAGCATTACACTGTATCTAACCCTGTGCGATACCTGTCCTGGGAGTGTTTGATTGCGACAGTGTAGAGGGAGCTTTACTCTGTATCTAACCCCATGCTGTACCTGTCCTGGGAGTGTTTGATGGGGACAGGGTAGAGGGAGCTTTACTCTGTATCTAACCCCGTGCTGCACCTGTCCTGGGAGTGTTTGATGGGGACAGTGTAGATGGAGCTTTACTCTGTATCTAACCCTGTGCTGTACCTGTCGTGGGAGTGTTTGATGGGGACAGTGTAGATGGAGCTTTACTCTGTATCTAACCCTGTGCTGTACCTGTCCTGGGAGTATTTGAGGGGATAGTGTTGAGGGAGCTTTACTCTGTATCTAACCCCGTGCTGTACCTGTCCTGGGAGTGTTTGATGGGGACGGTGTGGAGGGAGCTTTACTCTGTATCTAACCTCGTGCTGTACCTGTCCTGGGTGTGTTTGATGGGGACAGTGTAGAGGGAGTATTACTCTGTATCTAACCCCTGCTGTACCTGTCCTGGGAGTGTTTGAGGGGATAGTGTAGAGGGAGCTTTACTCTGTATCTAACCCCGTGCTGTACCTGTCGTGGGAGTGTTTGATGGGGACAGTGTAGATGGAGCTTTACTCTGTATCTAACCCTGTGCTGTACCTGTCCTGGGAGTATTTGAGGGGATAGTGTTGAGGGAGCTTTACTCTGTATCTAACCCCGTGCTGTACCTGTCCTGGGAGTGTTTGATGGGGACGGTGTGGAGGGAGTTTTACTCTGTATCTAACCTCGTGCTGTACCTGTCCTGGGTGTGTTTGATGGGGACAGTGTAGAGGGAGTATTACTCTGTATCTAACCCCTGCTGTACCTGTCCTGGGAGTGTTTGATGGGGACGGTGTGGAGGGAGCTTTACTCTGTATCTAACCTCGTGCTGTACCTGTCCTGGGTGTGTTTGATGGGGACAGTGTGGAGGGAGCATTACACTCTATCTAACCCTGTGCTGTACCTGTCCTGGGAGTGTTTGATGGGGACAGTGTAGAGGGAGCTTTACTCTGTATCTAACCCCGTGCTGTACCTGTCCTGGGAGTGTTTGATGGGGACAGTGTAGAGGGAGCTTTACTCTGTATCTAACCCTGTGCTGTACCTGTCCTGGGAGTGTTTGATGCGGACAGTGTAGAGGGAGCTTTACTATGTATCTAACCCCGTGCTCTACCTGTCCTGGGAGTGTTTCATGGGGACAGTGTAGAGGTAAGCTTTACTCTGTTTCTAACCCCGTGCTGCACCTGCCCTGGGAGTGTTTCATGGGGACAGTGTGGAGGGAGCTTTACTCTGTATCTGACCCCGTGCTGTACCTGTCCTGAGTGTGTTTGATGGGGACAGTGTAGAGGGTGCTTTACACTGTATCTAACCCCTTGCTATACCTGTCCTGAGTGTTTTGGATGGGGACCGTGTAGAGGGAGCTTTACACTGTATGTAATCCAGTGCTGTAGCTGCCTTGGGAGTGTTTCATTGGGTCATTGTAGATGGAGCTTTACTCTATATCTAACCCCTTGCTGTAGCTGTCCTGGGAGTGTTCGATGGGGACATTGTAGAGGGCGCTTTACTTTGTATCTAACCCTGTGCTGTACCTGTCCTTGGAGTGATTGATGGGGACAGTGTAGTGGGAGCTTTACTCTGTATCTAACCTTATGCTGTACCTGTCCTGGGAGTGTTTCATGGGGACATTGTAGAGGGAGCTGTAAATTGTATCTAACCCCGTGCTGTACCTGTCCTGGGAGTGTTTGATGGGGACGGTGTAAATGGAGCATTACACTCTATCTAACCTTGTGCCATACCTGTCCTGGGAGTGTTTGATTGCGACAGTGTAGAGGGAGCTTTACTCTGTATCTAACCAAGTGCTGTACCTGTTCTGGGAGGGTTTGATGGGGACAGTGTAGAGGGAGATTTACTCTGTAACTAACTCCATGCTGTACATGTCCTGGGAGTGGTTGATGGGGGCAGTGTAGAGGGAGATTTACTCTGAATCTAACCCAGTGCTGTACCTGTCCTGGGAGTGTTTGATCTGGAGAGTTTTGAGGGACCTTTACTCTTTATCCAACCTTGTGCCGTACCTGTCCTGGGAGTGTTTGATGGTGACAGTGTAGAGGGAGCTTTACTCTGCATCTAACCCCGTGCTGTACCTGTCCTGGGAGTGTTTGATGGGGACAGTGTAGAGGGAGCATTACTCTGTATCTAACCCCGTGCTGTACCTGTCCTGGGAGAGTTTCATGGGGAAAGTGTAGATGGATCTTTACTCTGTATCTAACCGTATGCCATACCTGTCCTGGGAGTGTTTGATTGCGACAGTGTAGAGGGAGCTTTACTCTGTATCTAACCCTGTGCTCTACCTGTCCTGGGAGTGTTCGATGGGGACAGTGTAGATGGAGCTTCACTCTGTATCTAATCCCTTGCTGTACCTGTCCTGGGAGTGTTTGATTGGGACATTGTAGAGGGAGCTGTACTTTGTATCTAACCCTGTGCTGTACCTGTCCTTGGAGTGCTTGATGGGGACAGTGTAGAGGGATCTTTACTCTGTATCTAACCCAGTGCTGTACCTGTCCTGGGAGTGTTTGATGGGGACAGTGTAGAGGGAGCTTTACTCTGTATCTAACCCCGTGCTGTACCTGTCCTGGGAGTGTTTGATGGGGACAATGTGGACAGAGCATTACACTGTATCTAACCCTGTGCCATACCTGTCCTGGGAGTGTTTGATTGCGACAGTGTAGATGGAGCTTTACTCTGTATCTAACCCTGTGCTGTACCTGTCGTGGGAGTGTTTGATGGGGACAGTGTAGATGGAGCTTTACTCTGTATCTAACCCTGTGCTGTACCTGTCGTGGGAGTGTTTGATGGGGACAGTGTAGATGGAGCTTTACTCTGTATCTAACCCTGTGCTGTACCTGTCCTGGGAGTATTTGAGGGGATAGTGTTGAGGGAGCTTTACTCTGTATCTAACCCCGTGCTGTACCTGTCCTGGGAGTGTTTGATGGGGACGGTGTGGAGGGAGCTTTACTCTGTATCTAACCTCGTGCTGTACCTGTCCTGGGTGTGTTTGATGGGGACAGTGTAGAGGGAGTATTACTCTGTATCTAACCCCTGCTGTACCTGTCCTGGGAGTGTTTGATGGGGACGGTGTGGAGGGAGCTTTACTCTGTATCTAACCTCGTGCTGTACCTGTCCTGGGTGTGTTTGATGGGGATAGTGTGGAGGGAGCATTACACTGTATCTAACCCTGTGCTGTACCTGTCCTGGGAGTGTTTGATGGGGACGGTGTAAAGGGAGCTTTACTCTGTATCTTACCCCATGCTGTACATGTCCTGGGAGTGGTTGATGGGGACAGTGTAGAGGGAGATTTACGCTGAATCTAACCCAGTGCTGTACCTGTCCAGGGAGTGTTTGATGGGGACCGTGTAGATGCAGCTTTACTCTGTATCTAACCCCTTGCTGTACCTGTCCTGGGAGTGTTTGATGGGGACAGTGTAGACGGAGCTTTACTCTGTATCTAACCCAGTGCTGTACCTGTCCTGGGAGTGTTTGATGGGGACAGTGTAGACGGAGCTTTACTCTGTATCTAACCCCGTGCTGTACCTGTCCTGGGAGTGTTTGATGGGGACAATGTGGACAGAGCATTACACTGTATCTAACCCTGTGCTGTACCTGTCCTGGGAGTGTTTGATGGGGACGGTGTAAATGGAGCATTACACTGTATCTAACCCTGTGCCATACCTGTCCTGGGAGTGTTTGATTGCGACAGTGTAGAGGGAGCTTTACTCTGTATCTAACCCCGTGCTGCACCTGTCGTGGGAGTGTTTGATGGGGACAGTGTAGATGGAGCTTTACTCTGTATCTAACCCTGTGCTGTACCTGTCGTGGGAGTGTTTGATGGGGACAGTGTAGATGGAGCTTTACTCTGTATCTAACCCTGTGCTGTACCTGTCCTGGGAGTATTTGAGGGGATAGTGTTGAGGGAGCTTTACTCTGTATCTAACCCCGTGCTGTACCTGTCCTGGGAGTGTTTGATGGGGACGGTGTGGAGGGAGCTTTACTCTGTATCTAACCTCGTGCTGTACCTGTCCTGGGTGTGTTTGATGGGGACAGTGTAGAGGGAGTATTACTCTGTATCTAACCCCTGCTGTACCTGTCCTGGGAGTGTTTGATGGGGACGGTGTGGAGGGAGCTTTCCTCTGTATCTAACCTCGTGCTGTACCTGTCCTGGGTGTGTTTGATGGGGACAGTGTGGAGGGAGCTTTACTCTGTATCTAACCCCGTGCTGTACCTGTCCTGGGAGTGTTTGATGGGGACGGTGTAAAGGGAGCTTTACTCTGTATCTTACCCCATGCTGTACATGTCCTGGGAGTGGTTGATGGGGACAGTGTAGAGGGAGATTTACTCTGTATCTAACCCCGTGCTGTACCTGTCCAGGGAGTGTTTGATGGGGACCGTGTAGATGCAGCTTTACTCTGTATCTAACCCCTTGCTGTACCTGTCCTGGGAGTGTTTGATGGGGACAGTGTAGAGGGAGCTTTACTCTGTATCTAAACCTGTGCTGTACCTGTCCTGGGAATGTTTGATGGGGACAGTGTAGAGGGAACTTTACTCTGTATCTAACCCCGTGCTGTAACTGCCCTGGGAGTGTTTGATGGGGACTGTATAGAGGGAGCTTTACTCTGTATCTAATCCCATGCTGCACTATCAGAAAGTCAGTACTGAGGGAGCGCCGCACTGTCGGAGGGTCAGTTCTTAGAGAGTGCCACACTGTCGGAGGGTCTGTACAGAGGGTTGGCCGCACTGTTGAAGGGTCAGTACTGAGAGAGTGCCGCACTGTCGGAGGGTCAGTACTGAGGGAGCGCCGCACTGTTGAAGGGTCAGTACTGAGAGAGTGCCGCACTGTCGGAGGGTCAGTACTGAGGGAGTTCCACTCTGTTGGAGGGTCAGTACTGAGGGAGTGCTGCACTGTCGGAGGTGCCACCTTTCCGGCTGAGACATTAAACAGAAGCTTCCCTCTCGGGTGGAGGAAGAGTTAAGTAACCACCACTGTCATTGGAAGATAACTGGGGATGAGTGGAATTCTCCCCGGAGTCCGACTGTCTAATATTTATCCCTCAATCAACCTCACTAAGAAGCGATGAGCTGTGTCTCGTTAAATTAGGTCAGTTAAGGGGTGGCAGTCGTTGGAGGGAAGAGGGAAAATGCATCAAATTAAACTCTTCTCCTTATCATGTCCACGGACAGTTAATGCATCAAATTAAACTGATGATCAGACATGGAGGCTGACCTCATCGGAGCTCTTTGTTATGTAATTCCCAGCAGTGACCACATGGAGGAGCTTGTGAGTCAAGGAGCAAGTGACATTATGGGAAGATGTTTCATTTTAGTCTTAAATTCTGTATTTAGTTTTGAAAAATCAAAGCAGGAAAGGAATAAGCCAGTCCCTCACTGTCCAAATTGCAGGAATATTGATCCAGGAGTTCGAATGCTGACTGGGAGTATAGGTAGCAGTCTGTGTCTCAGTGGGGATCTCTCAATCTCTCCCTCTCTCTGTGAGTTAGAGGTCTTGGGTTTGAGTCCCCACTCCAGAGACTTGAGCACATAATCCAGGCCGACACCCCCAGTACTGAGGGAGCGCCGCATTGTCGGAGTGTCAGTACTGAGGGAGTGCCGCACTGTCGGAGGATCAGTACTGAGGGTGAGCCGCACTGTCGGAGGATCAGTACTGAGGGAGTGCCGCACTGTCGGAGGGTCAGTACTGAGGGAGTGCCGCACTGTCGGAGGGTCAGTACTGAGAGAGCACCGCACTGTCAGAGGGTCAGTACTGAGGGTGTGCTGCACTGTCGGAGGGTCAGTACTGAGGGTGGGCCGCACTGTCGGAGGGTCAGTACTGAGGGAGTGCTGCACTGTCGGAGGGTCAGTACTGAGGGAGTGCCGCACTGTCAGAGGGTCAGTACTGAGGGAGTGCCGCACTGTCAGAGGGTCAGTACTGAGGGAGTGCCGCACTGTCGGAGGGTCAGTACTGAGGGAGTTCCGCACTGTCGGAGGGTCAGTACTGAGGGTGGGCCGCACTGTCGGAGGTGCTGTCTTTCAGGATGAGCCGTTAAACTGAGGCCTCTGTCTGCCCGCTCAGGGAGGTGTGAAAGATTCCATGGCCTCTGTATTGGGGCTGGGGTTTGGTGAGCGAGTCCTACTGCTTCCTTGGGGCAACTATTTACCCCTCAATAACCATCAATTTAAAACAAAAACCTCATGATCCTCCCATGTGCCCGGTGCCTGTTGCTGGGATCTTGCTGTGTGAAAATCAATTCCGTTGTTTGCTTCCCACGTCCTGACCGTCCGGACACTTCTTGGATCTTGAGCTTTGTTGCCCTTTTCTCCTGAGCACAATCATTGCTGCTGGGCTACCCGTGGGATCTTGCTGTGCACAAATGGCTTCCGCCTCTCCTACTTTACAACAGGGAGCGCCCTTCAGAAGAAAGGACTCCTTTGTTTGTGAAGCCCTTGAACCCATTCATTCCCTCCACATCTCCGTGTGATTTCTAAACACCAGAAACTCTTTGTACCTTCCTTCTGTTCAATCAGCTCCAATATTTAAACAGGCGTTCTTAGAAACAAACAAATTTACCCTGTATCTAACCGCGTGCTGTACCTGTCCTGGGAGTGTTTGATGGGGACAGTGTAGAGGGAGCTTTACTCTGTATCTAACCCCGTGCTGTACCTGTCCTGGGAGTGTTTGATGGGGACAGTGTAGAGGGAGATTTACTCTGTATCTAACCCCGTGCTGTACCTGTCCTGGGAGTGTTTGATGGGGACAGTGTAGAGGGAGCTTTACTCTGTATCTAACCCCGTGCTGTACCTGTCCTGGGAGTGTTTGATGGGGACAGTATAGAGGGAGCTTTACTCTATATCTAACCCCGTGCTGTACCTGTCTTGGGAGTGTTTGATCGGGAGAGTGTAGACGAAGCTTTACTCTGTATCTAACCCCGGGCTGTACCTGCCCTGGGAGTGTTTGATGGGGACAGTGTAGAGGGAGCTTTACTCTGTATCTAACCCTGTGCCCTTGCTGTGTGGGTGAGATGTGCTCCATCTGGGGTGGGGCCAGTTATAGACTGGGAAGCAGCTGTGTGTTTTTCAATTTCAGGACTTTGCTCTGATGGAATCGAACATATTGCAACACTTTGAGGTTAAGGAAAGATGAATCACTTCTTCATTTCCTTGTCAAAAGGCTGAGAAGGGCACCAGATGTGTTGCAATTATAAACACACCAAGACCCGCTCTTTGAGATTTCCTTGGTTTCATACCAGAACGAAGAGGTTATAACCATCAGGAGAGGCTGAACAGGCCGGAGGCTCTTTTCTCTAGAAAAGAGGAGGCTGAGGGGGGTGTGACCTGATCGAGGTCTTTAAAATTCTGGAAGGGTTTCGATAGGGTCGACGTAGAGAAGATGTTTCCACTTGTGGGTGGGGGAGAGACCTAAACTGCGGGGGGGGCCCATTAATATAGATAATTACTGATAAATCCGATGGGGAATTCAGGAGAAATGTATTTACCCAGAGAGTGGGGAGAATGTGGGACTCGCTCCTGCGGGGAGAATGTGGGACTCGCTCCCACGGGGAGTGGGGAGAATGTGGGACTCGCTCCCACGGGGAGTGGGGAGAATGTGGGACTCGCTCCCATGGGGAGTGGGGAGAATGTGGGACTCGCTCCCACGGGGAGTGGGGAGAATGTGGGACTCGCTCCCGCGGGGAGAGGGGAGAATGTGGGACTCGCTCCAGCGGGGAGCGGGGAGAATGTGGGACACGCTCCCACGGGGAGAGGGGAGAATGAGGGACTCGCTCCCGCGGGGAGCGGGGAGAATGTGGGACTCGATCCCATGGGGAGCGGGGAGAATGTGGGACTTGCTCCCGCGGGGAGCGGGGAGAAGGTGGGACTCGCTCCCACGGGGAGTGGGGAGAATGTGGGACTCGCTCCCACGGGGAGAATGTGGGACTCGCTCCCACGGGGAGAATGTGGGACTCGCTCCCACGGGGAGTGGGGGAGAAGGTGGGACTCGCTCCCACGGGGAGTGGGGAGAATGTGGGACTCGCTCCCACGGGGAGTGGGGAGAATGTGGGTCTCGCTCCCACGGGGAGTGGGGAGAATGTGGGACTCGCTCCCACGGGGAGTGGGGAGAATGTGGGACTCGCTCCCACGGGGAGTGGGGAGAATGTGGGACTCGCTCCCACGGGGAGTGGTCGAGGTGAATCACAGAGATGGATTGAAGGGGGGGGAAGCTGGATAAACAGACGAGGGAGAGAGGGATAGAAGGATATGGTGATGGGTGGAGAGACGAGGGGGGGTGCGGTGGGAGGAGGCTCGTGTGGGGCAGGAACTCCAGCATGGAGCAGAGGGGCTGAATGGCCTGTTCCTGTGTTGGAAACGTTGCTGGATCTCTGACCTACGCAGTCGAAATCCCAGAATGACATGGCACCATTTATGGATTTCTCCATTGTACCTCTGTCCTCTCCCTGAAAGGGTTCTCCACTTGGTCTGCCAATGACGGACATCCACGCGAAGGGGAGGGCGATAATAGGTTGGTGGCCAACCAATGGCATTTGGAGGTGTGAGGTCATGTGACAAGATGACAAGACCCCGAGCAATCCGTCCAATCACAGTTGGCAACACTGTCCCCTCCTCCCACCGCAACGCAGCCCCACTCACTGTCTCCAATCAGATTAACTTTTGGGGATTTATTCTAAACTGTTTACATCCAAGACTTTCGAATGTATAACAAGGAGCAGGAGCTGGAGGAGGACACTCGGCCCCTCAACCCTGCTTTCCCCTTCAACAAGATCATGGCTGATCTGACTGAAACCTCAACCCCACACACCCGCTGACCCCCGATAACCTTTCACGCCCTCGCTTATCCAAAAACTCTCCACCTCTGCCTTAAAAATTTTCCACGGCTCAGCTTCCACCTCATTGTGAGGGAGAAAGTTCCAACGATTCTCGACCCTCACAGAGAAAAAAATTCTCCCGATCTCAGTCTTGAGTCAGCGACCCCATATTTTTAAACAGTGACCCCCTTAGATCCAGATTCACCCACAAGAGGGGGGGAGTAGGTTACAGAGAGAGGGAGGGTGTAGGGGCTGGAGGAGGTTACAGAGATAGGGAGCGGTGTAGGGGCTGGAGGAGGTAACAGAGATAGGGATGGGTGTAGGGACTGGAGGAGATTACAGAGATAGGGAGGGGTGTAGGGACTGGAGGAGGTTACAGAGATAGGGAGGGGTGTAGGGGCTGGAGGAGGTTACAGAGATAGGGAGGGGTATCGTGACTGCAGGAGGTTACAGAGATAGGGAGGGGTGTAGATGCTGGAGGAGGTTACAGATATAGGGAGGGGTGTAGGGGCTGGAGGAGATTACAGGGATAAGGAGTGGTGTAGGGGCTGGAGGAGGTTACAGAGATAGGGAGGGGTGTAGGTGCTGGAGGAGGTTACAGGGATAGGGAGGGGTGTAGGGGCTGGAGGAGGTTACAGAGATAGGGAGGGGTGTAAGGGCTGGAGGAGGTTACAGAGATAGGGAGGGGTGTAGGAGCTGGAAGAGGTTACAGAGATAGGGAGGGGTATAGGGTCTGGAGCAGGTTACAGAGATAGGGAGGGGTGTAGGGGCTGGAGGAGGTTATAGAGATGGGGAGGGGTGTAGGGTCAGGAGGAGGTTACAGAGAGAGGGAGGGGTGTTGTGGCTGGAGGAGGTTACAGAGATAGGGAGGGGTGTAGTTACTGGAGGAGATTTCCGAGATAGGGAGGGGTGTAGGGGCTGGAGGAGGTTACAGAGATAGGGAGGGGTGTAGGGTCTGGAGGAAGATACAGAGTTAGGGAGGGGTGTAGGGGCTGGAGGAGGTTACAGAGATAGGGAGGGGTGTAGGGTCTGGAGGAGGTTACAGAGTTAGGGAGGGGTGTAGGGGCTGGAGGAGGTTACAGAGATAGGGAGGGGTATAGGGGCTGGAGGAGGTTACAGAGATAGGGAGTTGTGGGGGCTGGAGTAGGTTACAGAGATGGGGAGGGGTGAAGAGGCTGGAGGAGGTTTCAGAGATAGGGAGGAGTGTAGGGGCTGGAGGAGGTTTCAGAGATAGGGAGGGGTGTAGGGGCTGGAGGAGGTTACAGAGATAGGGAGGGGTGTAGGGGCTGGAGGGGGTTACAGTGATAGGGAGGGGTGTAGGGGCTGGAGGAGGTAACAGAGATAGGGAGGGGTGTAGGGACTGGAGGAGATTACAGAGATCGGGAGGAGTGTAAGGGCTGGAGGAGGTTACCGAGATAGGGAGGGGTTTAGGGGCTGGAGGAGGTTACAGAGATAGGGAGGGGTGTAGGGGCTGGAGGAGGTTACAGAGATAGGGAGGGGTGTAGGGGCTGGAGGAGGTTACAGAGATAGGGAGGGGTGTAGGGGCTGGAGGAGGTTACAGAGTTAGGGAGGGGTGTAGGGGCTGGAGGAGGTTACAGAGATAGGGAGGGGTGTAGGGACAGGAGGACGTTACACAGATAGGGAGGGGTGTAGATGCTGGAGCAGTTTATAGAGATAGGGAGGGGTTTAGGGGCTGCAGGAGCTTACAGAGATAGGGAGGGGTGTAGGGGCTGGAGGAGGTTACAGAGATAGGGAGGGGTGTAGGGGCTGTTGGAAGTTGCAGTGGTAGGGAGGGGTGTAGGGGCTGGAGGAGGTTACAGAGATAGGGATTGGTGTAGGGGCTGGAGGAGTTTACAGAGATAGGGAGAGGTGTAGGAGCTGGAGGAGGTTACAGGGATAGGGAGGGGTGTAGAGGCTGGAGGAGGTAACAGAGATAGGGAGGGGTGTAGGGGCTGGAGGAGGTTACAGAGATAGGGAGGGGTGTAGGGGCAGGTAGGAGGTTACAGAGATAGGGACGGGTGTAGGGGCTGGAGGAGGTTACAGAGATAGGGAGGGGTATCGTGACTGCAGGAGGTTACAGAGATAGGGAGGGGTGTAGATGCTGGAGGAGGTTACAGATATAGGGAGGGGTGTAGGGGCTGGAGGAGATTACAGGGATAGGGAGTGGTGTAGGGGCTGGAGGAGGTTACAGAGATAGGGAGGGGTGTAGGTGCTGGAGGAGGTTACAGGGATAGGGAGGGGTGTAGGGGCTGGAGGAGGTTACAGAGATAGGGAGGGGTGTAAGGGCTGGAGGAGGTTACAGAGATAGGGAGGGGTGTAGGAGCTGGAAGAGGTTACAGAGATAGGGAGGGGTATAGGGTCTGGAGGAGGTTACAGAGATAGGGAGGGGTGTAGGGGCTGGAGGAGGTTACAGAGATAGGGAGGGGTGTAGGTACTGGAGGAGATTACTGAGATAGGGAGGGTTGTTGGGTCTGGAGGAGATTACAGGGATAGGGAGTCGTGTAGGGGCTGGAGGAGGTTACAGAGATAGGGAGAGGTGTAGGAGCTGGTGGAGGTTACAGGGATAGTGAGGGGTGTAGAGGTTGGAGGAGGTTACAGAGATAGGGATGGGTGTAGGGGCTGGAGGAGGTTACAGAGATAGGGAGGGGTGTAGGGGCTGGAGGAGGTTACAGAGATAGGGACGGGTGTAGGGGCTGGAGGAGGTTACAGAGATAGGGAGGGGTATCGGGACTGCAGGAGGTTACAGAGATAGGGAGAGGTGTAAATGCTGGAGGAGGTTACAGATTTCGGGAGGGGTGTAGGGGCTGGAGGAGGTTACAGAGATAGGGAGGGGTGTAGGGGCTGGAGGAGTTTACAGGGATAGGGAGGGGTGTAGGGGCTGGAGGAGGTTACAGAGATAGGGAGGGTTGTAGAGGCTGGAAGAGGTTACAGAGATAGGGAGGGGTGTTGGGGCTGGAGGAGTTTACAGAGATAGGGAGGGATGTAGGAGCTGGAGGAGGTTACATAGATAGGGTGGGTTGTAGGAGCTGGAGGAGATTACAGAGATAGGGAGGGGTGAAGGGTCTGGAGAAGATTACAGAGATAGGGAGGGGTGTAGGGGCTGGAGGAGGTTACAGAGATAGGGAGGGGTGTAGGGTCTGGAGAAGATTACAGAGATAGGGAGGGGTGTAGGGGCTGGAGGAGGTTACAGAGATAGGGAGGGGTGTAGGGTCTGGCGGAGGTTCCAGAGAGAGTGAGTGGTGTTGGGGCTGGAGGAGGTTACAGAGATAGGCAGGGGTGTAGTTACTGGAGGAGATTACAGAGATAGGGAGGGTTGTAGGGGCTGGAGGAGGTTACAGAGATAGGGAGGCGTGTAGGAGCTGGCTGAGGTTACAGAGAAAGGGGGGTGTGTAGGGGCTGGAGGAGATTTCAGAGATAGGGAGGGGTGTAGGGTCTGGAGGAGGTTACAGAGATAGGGAGGGGTGTATGGGCTGGAGGAGGTTACAGAGATAGGAAGGGGTGTAGGGGCTGGAGGAGGTTACAGAGATAGGGAGGGGTGTAGGGGCTGGAGGAGGTTACAGAGATAGTGAGGGGTGTAGGAGCTGGAGGAGGTTACAGAGATAGGGAGGGGTGTAGGGGCTGGAGGATGTTACAGAGATAGGGAGGGGTGTAGGTACTGGAGGAGGTTACAGAGATAGGGAGGGTTGTAGGGGCTGTTGGAAGTTGCAGTCATAGGGAGGGGTGTAGGGGCTGGAGGAGGTTACAGAGATAGGGAGGGGTGTAGGTACTGGAGGAGATTACTGAGATAGGGAGGGTTGTTGGGTCTGGAGGAGATTACAGGGATAGGGAGTCGTGTAGGGGCTGGAGGAGGTTACAGAAATAGGGAGAGGTGTAGGAGCTGGTGGAGGTTACAGGGATAGTGAGGGGTGTAGAGGTTGGAGGAGGTTACAGGGATAGGGATGGGTGTAGGGGCTGGAGGAGGTTACAGAGATAGGGAGGGGTGTAGGGGCTGGAGGAGGTTACAGAGATAGGGACGGGTGTAGAGGCTGGAGGTGCTTACAGAGATAGGGAGGGGTATCGGGACTGCAGGAGGTTACAGAGATAGGGAGGGGTGTAAATGCTGGAGGAGTTTACAGATTTCAGGAGGGGTGTAGGGGCTGGAGGAGGTTACAGAGATAGGGAGGGGTGTAGGGGCTGGAGGAGTTTACAGGGATAGGGAGGGGTGTAGGGGCTGGAGGAGGTTACAGAGATAGGGAGGGTTGTAGGGGCTGGAGGAGGTTACAGAGATAGGGAGGGGTGTAGGAGCTGGAAGAGGTTACAGAGATAGGGAGGGGTGTAGGGGCTGGAGGAGTTTACAGAGATAGGGAGGGATGTAGGAGCTGGAGGAGGTTACATAGATAGGGCGGGTTGTAGGAGCTGGAGGAGATTACAGAGATAGGGAGGGGTGTAGGGTCTGGAGAAGATTACAGAGATAGGGAGGGGTGTAGGGGCTGGAGGAGGTTACAGAGATAGGGAGGGGTGTAGGGTCTGGAGGAGGTTCCAGAGAGAGGGAGTGGTGTTGGGGCTGGAGGAGGTTACAGAGATAGGCAGGGGTGTAGTTACTGGAGGAGATTACAGAGATAGGGAGGGATGTAGGGGCTGGAGGAGGTTACAGAGATAGGGAGGCGTGTAGGAGCTGGCTGAGGTTACAGAGAAAGGGGGGGGTGTAGGGGCTGGAGGAGATTTCAGAGATAGGGAGGGGTGTTGGGTAAGGAGGAGGTTACAGAGATAGGGAGGGGTGTAGGGGCTGGAGGAGGTTACAGAGATAGGAAGGGGTGTAGGGGCTGGAGGAGGTTACAGAGATAGGGAGGGGTGTAGGGGCTGGAGGAGGTTACAGAGATAGTGAGGGGTGTAGGAGCTGGAGGAGGTTACAGAGATAGGGAGGGGTGTAGGGGCTGGAGGATGTTACAGAGATAGGGAGGGGTGTAGGGGCTGGAGGAGGTTACAGAGATAGGGAGGGGTGTGGGGGCTGGAGGAGGTTACAGAGATAGGGAGGGGTGTAGGGGCTGGAGGAGTTTACAGAGATAGGGAGGGGTGTAGGGGCTGGAGGAGGTAACAGAGACACGGAGGGGTGTAGGGGCTGGAGGAGGTTACAGAGATAGGGAGGGGTGTAGGGGCTGTTGCAAGTTGCAGTGATAGGGAGGGGTGTAGGGGCTGGAGGAGGTTACAGAGATAGGGAGGGGTGTAGGTACTGGAGGAGATTACTGAGATAGGGAGGGTTGTTGGGTCTGCAGGAGATTACAGGGATAGGGAGTCGTGTAGGGGCTGGAGGAGGTTACAGAGATAGGGAGAGGTGTAGGAGCTGGTGGAGGTTACAGGGATAGTGAGGGGTGTAGAGGTTGGAGGAGGTTACAGAGATAGGGATGGGTGTAGGGGCTGGAGGAGGTTACAGAGATAGGGAGGGGTGTAGGGGCTGGAGGAGGTTACAGAGATAGGGACGGGTGTAGGGGCTGGAGGAGGTTACAGAGATAGGGAGGGGTATCGGGACTGCAGGAGGTTACAGAGATAGGGAGAGGTGTAAATGCTGGAGGAGGTTACAGATTTCGGGAGGGGTGTAGGGGCTGGAGGAGGTTTCAGAGATAGGGAGGGGTGTAGGGGCTGGAGGAGTTTACAGGGATAGGGAGGGGTGTAGGGGCTGGAGGAGGTTACAGAGATAGGGAGGGTTGTAGGGGCTGGAAGAGGTTACAGAGATAGGGAGGGGTGTAGGGGCTGGAGGAGTTTACAGAGATAGGGAGGGATGTAGGAGCTGGAGGAGGTTACATATATAGGGCGGGTTGTAGGAGCTGGAGGAGATTACAGAGATAGGGAGGGGTGTAGGGTCTGGAGAAGATTACAGAGATAGGGAGGGGTGTAGGGTCTGGAGGAGGTTCCAGAGAGAGGGAGTGGTGTTGGGGCTGGAGGAGGTTACAGAGATAGGCAGGGGTGTAGTTACTGGAGGAGATTACAGAGATAGGGATGGGTGTAGGGGCTGGAGGAGGTTACAGAGATAGGGAGGCGTGTAGGAGCTGGCTGAGGTTACAGAGAAAGGGAGGGGTGTAGGGGCTGGAGAAGATTTCAGAGATAGGGAGGGGTGTAGGGTGTGGAGGAGGTTACAGAGATAGGGAGGTGTGTAGGGGCTGGAGGAGGTTGCAGAGATAGGAAGGGGTGTAGGGACTGGAGGAGGTTACAGAGATAGGGAGGGGTGTAGGGGCTGGAGGAGGATACAGAGATAGTGAGGGGTGTAGGAGCTGAAGGAGGTTACAGAGATAGGGAGGGGTGTAGGGGCTGGAGGATGTTACAGAGATAGGGAGGGGTGTAGGGGCTGGAGGAGGTTACAGAGATAGGGAGGGGTGTGGGGCCTGGAGGAGGTTACAGAGATAGGGAGGGGTGTAAGGGCTGAAGGAGGTTACAGAGATAGGGAGGGGTGTAGGGGCTGGAGGAGGGAACAGAGACATGGAGGGGTGTAGTGACAGGAGGACGTTACACAGATAGGGAGGGGTGTAGATGCTGGAGCAGGTTATAGAGATAGGGAGGGGTGTAGGGGCTGCAGGAGCTTACAGAGATAGGGAGAGGTGTAGGGGCTGGAAGAGGTTACAGAGATAGGGAGGGGTGTAGGGGCTGTTGGAAGTTGCAGTCATAGGGAGGGGTGTAGGGGCTGGAGGAGGTTACAGAGATAGGGAGGGGTGTAGGTACTGGAGGAGATTACTGAGATAGGGAGGGTTGTTGGGTCTGGAGGAGATTACAGGGATAGGGAGTCGTGTAGGGGCTGGAGGAGGTTACAGAGATAGGGAGAGGTGAAGGAGCTGGTGGAGTTTACAGGGATAGTGATTGGTGTAGAGGTTGGAGGAGGTTACAGAGATAGGGATGGGTGTAGGGGCTGGAGGAGGTTACAGAGATAGGGAGTGGTGTAGGGGCTGGAGGAGGTTACAGAGATAGGGACGGCTGTATGGGCTGGAGGAGGTTACAGAGATAGGGAGGGGTATCGGGACTGCAGGTGGTTACAGAGATAGGGAGAGGTGTAAAGGCTGGAGGAGGTTACAGATTTCGGGAGGGGTGTAGGGGCTGGAGGAGGTTACAGAGATAGGAAGGGGTGTAGGGGCTGGAGGAGTTTACAGGGATAGGGAGGGGTGTAGGGGCTGGAGGAGGTTACAGAGATAGGGAGGGTTGTAGGGGCTGGAGGAGGTTACAGAGATAGGGAGGGGTGTAGGAGCTGGAAGAGGTTACAGAGATAGGGAGGGGTGTAGGGGCTGGAGGAGATTTCAGAGATAGGGAGGGGTGTAGGGTCTGGAGGAGGTTACAGAGATAGGGAGGGGTGTATGGGCTGGAGGAGGTTACAGAGATAGGAAGGGGTGTAGGGGCTGGAGGAGGTTACAGAGATAGGGAGGGGTGTAGGGGCTGGAGGAGGTTACAGAGATAGTGAGGGGTGTAGGAGCTGGAGGAGGTTACAGAGATAGGGAGGGGTGTAGGGGCTGGAGGATGTTACAGAGATAGGGAGGGGTGTAGGTACTGGAGGAGGTTACAGAGATAGGGAGGGTTGTAGGGGCTGTTGGAAGTTGCAGTCATAGGGAGGGGTGTAGGGGCTGGAGGAGGTTACAGAGATAGGGAGGGGTGTAGGGGCTGGAGGAGATTACTGAGATAGGGAGGGTTGTTGGGTCTGGAGGAGATTACAGGGATAGGGAGTCGTGTAGGGGCTGGAGGAGGTTACAGAGATAGGGAGAGGTGTAGGAGCTGGTGGAGGTTACAGGGATAGTGAGGGGTGTAGAGGTTGGAGGAGGTTACAGGGATAGGGATGGGTGTAGGGGCTGGAGGAGGTTACAGAGATAGGGAGGGGTGTAGGGGCTGGAGGAGGTTACAGAGATAGGGACGGGTGTAGGGGCTGGAGGTGGTAACAGAGATAGGGAGGGGTATCGGGACTGCAGGAGGTTACAGAGATAGGGAGGGGTGTAAATGCTGGAGGAGTTTACAGATTTCAGGAGGGGTGTAGGGGCTGGAGGAGGTTACAGAGATAGGGAGGGGTGTAGGGGCTGGAGGAGTTTACATGGATAGGGAGGGGTGTAGGGGCTGGAGGAGGTTACAGAGATAGGGAGGGTTGTAGGGGCTGGAGGAGGTTACAGAGTTAGGGAGGGGTGTAGGAGCTGGAAGAGGTTACAGAGATAGGGAGGGGTGTAGGGGCTGGAGGAGTTTACAGAGATAGGGAGGGATGTAGGAGCTGGAGGAGGTTACATAGATAGGGCGGGTTGTAGGAGCTGGAGGAGATTACAGAGATAGGGAGGGGTGTAGGGTCTGGAGAAGATTACAGAGATAGGGAGGGGTGTAGGGGCTGGAGGAGGTTACAGAGATAGGGAGGGGTGTAGGGTCTGGAGGAGGTTCCAGAGAGAGGGAGTGGTGTTGGGGCTGGAGGAGGTTACAGAGATAGGCAGGGGTGTAGTTACTGGAGGAGATTACAGAGATAGGGAGGGATGTAGGGGCTGGAGGAGGTTACAGAGATAGGGAGGCGTGTAGGAGCTGGCTGAGGTTACAGAGAAAGGGGGGGGTGTAGGGGCTGGAGGAGATTTCAGAGATAGGGAGGGGTGTTGGGTAAGGAGGAGGTTACAGAGATAGGGAGGGGTGTAGGGGCTGGAGGAGGTTACAGAGATAGGAAGGGGTGTAGGGGCTGGAGGAGGTTACAGAGATAGGGAGGGGTGTAGGGGCTGGAGGAGGTTACAGAGATAGTGAGGGGTGTAGGAGCTGGAGGAGGTTACAGAGATAGGGAGGGGTGTAGGGGCTGGAGGATGTTACAGAGATAGGGAGGGGTGTAGGGGCTGGAGGAGGTTACAGAGATAGGGAGGGGTGTGGGGGCTGGAGGAGGTTACAGAGATAGGGAGGGGTGTAGGGGCTGGAGGAGTTTACAGAGATAGGGAGGGGTGTAGGGGCTGGAGGAGGTAACAGAGACACGGAGGGGTGTAGGGGCTGGAGGAGGTTACAGAGATAGGGAGGGGTGTAGGGGCTGTTGCAAGTTGCAGTGATAGGGAGGGGTGTAGGGGCTGGAGGAGGTTACAGAGATAGGGAGGGGTGTAGGTACTGGAGGAGATTACTGAGATAGGGAGGGTTGTTGGGTCTGCAGGAGATTACAGGGATAGGGAGTCGTGTAGGGGCTGGAGGAGGTTACAGAGATAGGGAGAGGTGTAGGAGCTGGTGGAGGTTACAGGGATAGTGAGGGGTGTAGAGGTTGGAGGAGGTTACAGAGATAGGGATGGGTGTAGGGGCTGGAGGAGGTTACAGAGATAGGGAGGGGTGTAGGGGCTGGAGGAGGTTACAGAGATAGGGACGGGTGTAGGGGCTGGAGGAGGTTACAGAGATAGGGAGGGGTATCGGGACTGCAGGAGGTTACAGAGATAGGGAGAGGTGTAAATGCTGGAGGAGGTTACAGATTTCGGGAGGGGTGTAGGGGCTGGAGGAGGTTACAGAGATAGGGAGGGGTGTAGGGGCTGGAGGAGTTTACAGGGATAGGGAGGGGTGTAGGGGCTGGAGGAGGTTACAGAGATAGGGAGGGTTGTAGGGGCTGGAAGAGGTTACAGAGATAGGGAGGGGTGTAGGGGCTGGAGGAGTTTACAGAGATAGGGAGGGATGTAGGAGCTGGAGGAGGTTACATATATAGGGCGGGTTGTAGGAGCTGGAGGAGATTACAGAGATAGGGAGGGGTGTAGGGTCTGGAGAAGATTACAGAGATAGGGAGGGGTGTAGGGTCTGGAGGAGGTTCCAGAGAGAGGGAGTGGTGTTGGGGCTGGAGGAGGTTACAGAGATAGGCAGGGGTGTAGTTACTGGAGGAGATTACAGAGATAGGGATGGGTGTAGGGGCTGGAGGAGGTTACAGAGATAGGGAGGCGTGTAGGAGCTGACTGAGGTTACAGAGAAAGGGAGGGGTGTAGGGGCTGGAGAAGATTTCAGAGATAGGGAGGGGTGTAGGGTGTGGAGGAGGTTACAGAGATAGGGAGGTGTGTAGGGGCTGGAGGAGGTTGCAGAGATAGGAAGGGGTGTAGGGACTGGAGGAGGTTACAGAGATAGGGAGGGGTGTAGGGGCTGGAGGAGGATACAGAGATAGTGAGGGGTGTAGGAGCTGAAGGAGGTTACAGAGATAGGGAGGGGTGTAGGGGCTGGAGGATGTTACAGAGATAGGGAGGGGTGTAGGGGCTGGAGGAGGTTACAGAGATAGGGAGGGGTGTGGGGCCTGGAGGAGGTTACAGAGATAGGGAGGGGTGTAAGGGCTGGAGGAGGTTACAGAGATAGGGAGGGGTGTAGGGGCTGGAGGAGGGAACAGAGACACGGAGGGGTGTAGTGACAGGAGGACGTTACACAGATAGGGAGGGGTGTAGATGCTGGAGCAGGTTATAGAGATAGGGAGGGGTGTAGGGGCTGCAGGAGCTTACAGAGATAGGGAGAGGTGTAGGGGCTGGAAGAGGTTACAGAGATAGGGAGGGGTGTAGGGGCTGTTGGAAGTTGCAGTCATAGGGAGGGGTGTAGGGGCTGGAGGAGGTTACAGAGATAGGGAGGGGTGTAGGTACTGGAGGAGATTACTGAGATAGGGAGGGTTGTTGGGTCTGGAGGAGATTACAGGGATAGGGAGTCGTGTAGGGGCTGGAGGAGGTTACAGAGATAGGGAGAGGTGAAGGAGCTGGTGGAGTTTACAGGGATAGTGATTGGTGTAGAGGTTGGAGGAGGTTACAGAGATAGGGATGGGTGTAGGGGCTGGAGGAGGTTACAGAGATAGGGAGTGGTGTAGGGGCTGGAGGAGGTTACAGAGATAGGGACGGCTGTATGGGCTGGAGGAGGTTACAGAGATAGGGAGGGGTATCGGGACTGCAGGAGGTTACAGAGATAGGGAGAGGTGTAAAGGCTGGAGGAGGTTACAGATTTCGGGAGGGGTGTAGGGGCTGGAGGAGGTTACAGAGATAGGAAGGGGTGTAGGGGCTGGAGGAGTTTACAGGGATAGGGAGGGGTGTAGGGGCTGGAGGAGGTTACAGAGATAGGGAGGGTTGTAGGGGCTGGAGGAGGTTACAGAGATAGGGAGGGGTGTAGGAGCTGGAAGAGGTTACAGAGATAGGGAGGGGTGTAGGGGCTGGAGGAGATTTCAGAGATAGGGAGGGGTGTAGGGTCTGGAGGAGGTTACAGAGATAGGGAGGGGTGTATGGGCTGGAGGAGGTTACAGAGATAGGAAGGGGTGTAGGGGCTGGAGGAGGTTACAGAGATAGGGAGGGGTGTAGGGGCTGGAGGAGGTTACAGAGATAGTGAGGGGTGTAGGAGCTGGAGGAGGTTACAGAGATAGGGAGGGGTGTAGGGGCTGGAGGATGTTACAGAGATAGGGAGGGGTGTAGGTACTGGAGGAGGTTACAGAGATAGGGAGGGTTGTTGGGTCTGGAGGAGATTACAGGGATAGGGAGTCGTGTAGGGGCTGGAGGAGGTTACAGAGATAGGGAGAGGTGTAGGAGCTGGTGGAGGTTACAGGGATAGTGAGGGGTGTAGAGGTTGGAGGAGGTTACAGGGATAGGGATGGGTGTAGGGGCTGGAGGAGGTTACAGAGATAGGAAGGGGTGTAGGGGCTGGAGGAGTTTACAGGGATAGTGAGGGGTGTAGAGGTTGGAGGAGGTTACAGGGATAGGGAGGGGTATCGGGACTGCAGGAGGTTACAGAGATAGGGAGGGGTGTAAATGCTGGAGGAGTTTACAGATTTCAGGAGGGGTGTAGGGGCTGGAGGAGGTTACAGAGATAGGGAGGGGTGTAGGGGCTGGAGGAGTTTACAGGGATAGGGAGGGGTGTAGGGGCTGGAGGAGGTTACAGAGATAGGGAGGGTTGTAGGGGCTGGAGGAGGTTACAGAGATAGGGAGGGGTGTAGGAGCTGGAAGAGGTTACAGAGATAGGGAGGGGTGTAGGGGCTGGAGGAGTTTACAGAGATAGGGAGGGATGTAGGAGCTGGAGGAGGTTACATAGATAGGGCGGGTTGTAGGAGCTGGAGGAGATTACAGAGATAGGGAGGGGTGTAGGGTCTGGAGAAGATTACAGAGATAGGGAGGGGTGTAGGGGCTGGAGGAGGTTACAGAGATAGGGAGGGGTGTAGGGTCTGGAGGAGGTTCCAGAGAGAGGGAGTGGTGTTGGGTCTGGAGGAGGTTACAGAGATAGGCAGGGGTGTAGTTACTGGAGGAGATTACAGAGATAGGGAGGGATGTAGGGGCTGGAGGAGGTTACAGAGATAGGGAGGCGTGTAGGAGCTGGCTGAGGTTACAGAGAAAGGGGGGGGTGTAGGGGCTGGAGGAGATTTCAGAGATAGGGAGGGGTGTTGGGTAAGGAGGAGGTTACAGAGATAGGGAGGGGTGTAGGGGCTGGAGGAGGTTACAGAGATAGGAAGGGGTGTAGGGGCTGGAGGAGGTTACAGAGATAGGGAGGGGTGTAGGGGCTGGAGGAGGTTACAGAGATAGTGAGGGGTGTAGGAGCTGGAGGAGGTTACAGAGATAGGGAGGGGTGTAGGGGCTGGAGGATGTTACAGAGATAGGGAGGGGTGTAGGGGCTGGAGGAGGTTACAGAGATAGGGAGGGGTGTGGGGGCTGGAGGAGGTTACACAGATAGGGAGGGGTGTAGGGGCTGGAGGAGTTTACAGAGATAGGGAGGGGTGTAGGGGCTGGAGGAGGTAACAGAGACACGGAGGGGTGTAGGGGCTGGAGGAGGTTACAGAGATAGGGAGGGGTGTAGGGGCTGTTGCAAGTTGCAGTGATAGGGAGGGGTGTAGGGGCTGGAGGAGGTTACAGAGATAGGGAGGGGTGTAGGTACTGGAGGAGATTACTGAGATAGGGAGGGTTGTTGGGTCTGCAGGAGATTACAGGGATAGGGAGTCGTGTAGGGGCTGGAGGAGGTTACAGAGATAGGGAGAGGTGTAGGAGCTGGTGGAGGTTACAGGGATAGTGAGGGGTGTAGAGGTTGGAGGAGGTTACAGAGATAGGGATGGGTGTAGGGGCTGGAGGAGGTTACAGAGATAGGGAGGGGTGTAGGGGCTGGAGGAGGTTACAGAGATAGGGACGGGTGTAAATGCTGGAGGAGGTTACAGATTTCGGGAGGGGTGTAGGGGCTGGAGGAGGTTACAGAGATAGGGAGGGGTGTAGGGGCTGGAGGAGTTTACAGGGATAGGGAGGGGTGTAGGGGCTGGAGGAGGTTACAGAGATAGGGAGGGGTGTAGGGGCTGGAAGAGGTTACAGAGATAGGGAGGGGTGTAGGGGCTGGAGGAGTTTACAGAGATAGGGAGGGATGTAGGAGCTGGAGGAGGTTACATATATAGGGCGGGTTGTAGGAGCTGGAAGAGGTTACAGAGATAGGGAGGGGTGTAGGGTCTGGAGAAGATTACAGAGATAGGGAGGGGTGTAGGGTCTGGAGGAGGTTCCAGAGAGAGGGAGTGGTGTTGGGGCTGGAGGAGGTTACAGAGATAGGCAGGGGTGTAGTTACTGGAGGAGATTACAGAGATAGGGATGGGTGTAGGGGCTGGAGGAGGTTACAGAGATAGGGAGGCGTGTAGGAGCTGGCTGAGGTTACAGAGAAAGGGAGGGGTGTAGGGGCTGGAGAAGATTTCAGAGATAGGGAGGGGTGTAGGGTGTGGAGGAGGTTACAGAGATAGGGAGGTGTGTAGGGGCTGGAGGAGGTTGCAGAGATAGGAAGGGGTGTAGGGACTGGAGGAGGTTACAGAGATAGGGAGGGGTGTAGGGGCTGGAGGAGGATACAGAGATAGTGAGGGGTGTAGGAGCTGAAGGAGGTTACAGAGATAGGGAGGGGTGTAGGGGCTGGAGGATGTTACAGAGATAGGGAGGGGTGTAGGGGCTGGAGGAGGTTACAGAGATAGGGAGGGGTGTGGGGCCTGGAGGAGGTTACAGAGATAGGGAGGGGTGTAAGGGCTGAAGGAGGTTACAGAGATAGGGAGGGGTGTAGGGGCTGGAGGAGGGAACAGAGACACGGAGGGGTGTAGTGACAGGAGGACGTTACACAGATAGGGAGGGGTGTAGATGCTGGAGCAGGTTATAGAGATAGGGAGGGGTGTAGGGGCTGCAGGAGCTTACAGAGATAGGGAGAGGTGTAGGGGCTGGAAGAGGTTACAGAGATAGGGAGGGGTGTAGGGGCTGTTGGAAGTTGCAGTCATAGGGAGGGGTGTAGGGGCTGGAGGAGGTTACAGAGATAGGGAGGGGTGTAGGTACTGGAGGAGATTACTGAGATAGGGAGGGTTGTTGGGTCTGGAGGAGATTACAGGGATAGGGAGTCGTGTAGGGGCTGGAGGAGGTTACAGAGATAGGGAGAGGTGAAGGAGCTGGTGGAGTTTACAGGGATAGTGATTGGTGTAGAGGTTGGAGGAGGTTACAGAGATAGGGATGGGTGTAGGGGCTGGAGGAGGTTACAGAGATAGGGAGTGGTGTAGGGGCTGGAGGAGGTTACAGAGATAGGGACGGCTGTATGGGCTGGAGGAGGTTACAGAGATAGGGAGGGGTATCGGGACTGCAGGAGGTTACAGAGATAGGGAGAGGTGTAAAGGCTGGAGGAGGTTACAGATTTCGGGAGGGGTGTAGGGGCTGGAGGAGGTTACAGAGATAGGAAGGGGTGTAGGGGCTGGAGGAGTTTACAGGGATAGGGAGGGGTGTAGGGGCTGGAGGAGGTTACAGAGATAGGGAGGGTTGTAGGGGCTGACTGAGGTTACAGAGAAAGGGAGGGGTGTAGGGGCTGGAGAAGATTTCAGAGATAGGGAGGGGTGTAGGGTGTGGAGGAGGTTACAGAGATAGGGAGGTGTGTAGGGGCTGGAGGAGGTTGCAGAGATAGGAAGGGGTGTAGGGACTGGAGGAGGTTACAGAGATAGGGAGGGGTGTAGGGGCTGGAGGAGGATACAGAGATAGTGAGGGGTGTAGGAGCTGAAGGAGGTTACAGAGATAGGGAGGGGTGTAGGGGCTGGAGGATGTTACAGAGATAGGGAGGGGTGTAGGGGCTGGAGGAGGTTACAGAGATAGGGAGGGGTGTGGGGCCTGGAGGAGGTTACAGAGATAGGGAGGGGTGTAAGGGCTGGAGGAGGTTACAGAGATAGGGAGGGGTGTAGGGGCTGGAGGAGGGAACAGAGACACGGAGGGGTGTAGTGACAGGAGGACGTTACACAGATAGGGAGGGGTGTAGATGCTGGAGCAGGTTATAGAGATAGGGAGGGGTGTAGGGGCTGCAGGAGCTTACAGAGATAGGGAGAGGTGTAGGGGCTGGAAGAGGTTACAGAGATAGGGAGGGGTGTAGGGGCTGTTGGAAGTTGCAGTCATAGGGAGGGGTGTAGGGGCTGGAGGAGGTTACAGAGATAGGGAGGGGTGTAGGTACTGGAGGAGATTACTGAGATAGGGAGGGTTGTTGGGTCTGGAGGAGATTACAGGGATAGGGAGTCGTGTAGGGGCTGGAGGAGGTTACAGAGATAGGGAGAGGTGAAGGAGCTGGTGGAGTTTACAGGGATAGTGATTGGTGTAGAGGTTGGAGGAGGTTACAGAGATAGGGATGGGTGTAGGGGCTGGAGGAGGTTACAGAGATAGGGAGTGGTGTAGGGGCTGGAGGAGGTTACAGAGATAGGGACGGCTGTATGGGCTGGAGGAGGTTACAGAGATAGGGAGGGGTATCGGGACTGCAGGAGGTTACAGAGATAGGGAGAGGTGTAAAGGCTGGAGGAGGTTACAGATTTCGGGAGGGGTGTAGGGGCTGGAGGAGGTTACAGAGATAGGAAGGGGTGTAGGGGCTGGAGGAGTTTACAGGGATAGGGAGGGGTGTAGGGGCTGGAGGAGGTTACAGAGATAGGGAGGGTTGTAGGGGCTGGAGGAGGTTACAGAGATAGGGAGGGGTGTAGGAGCTGGAAGAGGTTACAGAGATAGGGAGGGGTGTAGGGGCTGGAGGAGATTTCAGAGATAGGGAGGGGTGTAGGGTCTGGAGGAGGTTACAGAGATAGGGAGGGGTGTATGGGCTGGAGGAGGTTACAGAGATAGGAAGGGGTGTAGGGGCTGGAGGAGGTTACAGAGATAGGGAGGGGTGTAGGGGCTGGAGGAGGTTACAGAGATAGTGAGGGGTGTAGGAGCTGGAGGAGGTTACAGAGATAGGGAGGGGTGTAGGGGCTGGAGGATGTTACAGAGATAGGGAGGGGTGTAGGTACTGGAGGAGGTTACAGAGATAGGGAGGGTTGTTGGGTCTGGAGGAGATTACAGGGATAGGGAGTCGTGTAGGGGCTGGAGGAGGTTACAGAGATAGGGAGAGGTGTAGGAGCTGGTGGAGGTTACAGGGATAGTGAGGGGTGTAGAGGTTGGAGGAGGTTACAGAGATAGGGACGGGTGTAAATGCTGGAGGAGGTTACAGATTTCGGGAGGGGTGTAGGGGCTGGAGGAGGTTACAGAGATAGGGAGGGGTGTAGGGGCTGGAGGAGTTTACAGGGATAGGGAGGGGTGTAGGGGCTGGAGGAGGTTACAGAGATAGGGAGGGGTGTAGGGGCTGGAAGAGGTTACAGAGATAGGGAGGGGTGTAGGGGCTGGAGGAGTTTACAGAGATAGGGAGGGATGTAGGAGCTGGAGGAGGTTACATATATAGGGCGGGTTGTAGGAGCTGGAAGAGGTTACAGAGATAGGGAGGGGTGTAGGGTCTGGAGAAGATTACAGAGATAGGGAGGGGTGTAGGGTCTGGAGGAGGTTCCAGAGAGAGGGAGTGGTGTTGGGGCTGGAGGAGGTTACAGAGATAGGCAGGGGTGTAGTTACTGGAGGAGATTACAGAGATAGGGATGGGTGTAGGGGCTGGAGGAGGTTACAGAGATAGGGAGGCGTGTAGGAGCTGGCTGAGGTTACAGAGAAAGGGAGGGGTGTAGGGGCTGGAGAAGATTTCAGAGATAGGGAGGGGTGTAGGGTGTGGAGGAGGTTACAGAGATAGGGAGGTGTGTAGGGGCTGGAGGAGGTTGCAGAGATAGGAAGGGGTGTAGGGACTGGAGGAGGTTACAGAGATAGGGAGGGGTGTAGGGGCTGGAGGAGGATACAGAGATAGTGAGGGGTGTAGGAGCTGAAGGAGGTTACAGAGATAGGGAGGGGTGTAGGGGCTGGAGGATGTTACAGAGATAGGGAGGGGTGTAGGGGCTGGAGGAGGTTACAGAGATAGGGAGGGGTGTGGGGCCTGGAGGAGGTTACAGAGATAGGGAGGGGTGTAAGGGCTGAAGGAGGTTACAGAGATAGGGAGGGGTGTAGGGGCTGGAGGAGGGAACAGAGACACGGAGGGGTGTAGTGACAGGAGGACGTTACACAGATAGGGAGGGGTGTAGATGCTGGAGCAGGTTATAGAGATAGGGAGGGGTGTAGGGGCTGCAGGAGCTTACAGAGATAGGGAGAGGTGTAGGGGCTGGAAGAGGTTACAGAGATAGGGAGGGGTGTAGGGGCTGTTGGAAGTTGCAGTCATAGGGAGGGGTGTAGGGGCTGGAGGAGGTTACAGAGATAGGGAGGGGTGTAGGTACTGGAGGAGATTACTGAGATAGGGAGGGTTGTTGGGTCTGGAGGAGATTACAGGGATAGGGAGTCGTGTAGGGGCTGGAGGAGGTTACAGAGATAGGGAGAGGTGAAGGAGCTGGTGGAGTTTACAGGGATAGTGATTGGTGTAGAGGTTGGAGGAGGTTACAGAGATAGGGATGGGTGTAGGGGCTGGAGGAGGTTACAGAGATAGGGAGTGGTGTAGGGGCTGGAGGAGGTTACAGAGATAGGGACGGCTGTATGGGCTGGAGGAGGTTACAGAGATAGGGAGGGGTATCGGGACTGCAGGAGGTTACAGAGATAGGGAGAGGTGTAAAGGCTGGAGGAGGTTACAGATTTCGGGAGGGGTGTAGGGGCTGGAGGAGGTTACAGAGATAGGAAGGGGTGTAGGGGCTGGAGGAGTTTACAGGGATAGGGAGGGGTGTAGGGGCTGGAGGAGGTTACAGAGATAGGGAGGGTTGTAGGGGCTGACTGAGGTTACAGAGAAAGGGAGGGGTGTAGGGGCTGGAGAAGATTTCAGAGATAGGGAGGGGTGTAGGGTGTGGAGGAGGTTACAGAGATAGGGAGGTGTGTAGGGGCTGGAGGAGGTTGCAGAGATAGGAAGGGGTGTAGGGACTGGAGGAGGTTACAGAGATAGGGAGGGGTGTAGGGGCTGGAGGAGGATACAGAGATAGTGAGGGGTGTAGGAGCTGAAGGAGGTTACAGAGATAGGGAGGGGTGTAGGGGCTGGAGGATGTTACAGAGATAGGGAGAGGTGTAGGGGCTGGAGGAGGTTACAGAGATAGGGAGGGGTGTGGGGCCTGGAGGAGGTTACAGAGATAGGGACGGGTGTAAATGCTGGAGGAGGTTACAGATTTCGGGAGGGGTGTAGGGGCTGGAGGAGGTTACAGAGATAGGGAGGGGTGTAGGGGCTGAAGGAGGTTACAGAGATAGGGAGGGGTGTAGGGGCTGGAGGAGGGAACAGAGACACGGAGGGGTGTAGTGACAGGAGGACGTTACACAGATAGGGAGGGGTGTAGATGCTGGAGCAGGTTATAGAGATAGGGAGGGGTGTAGGGGCTGCAGGAGCTTACAGAGATAGGAAGGGGTGTAGCGGCTGGAGGAGGTTACAGAGATAGGGAGGGGTGTAGGAGCTGGAGGAGGTTACAGAGATAGTGAGGGGTGTAGGAGCTGGAGGAGGTTACTGAGATAGGGAGGGGTGTAGGGGCTGGAGGATGTTACAGAGATAGGGAGGGGTGTAGGGGTTGGAGGAGGTTACAGAGATAGGGAGGGGTGTAGGGGCTGGAGGAGCTTACAGAGATAGTGAGGGCTGTAGGAGCTGGAGGAGGTTACAGAGATAGAGAGGGGTGTAGGGGCTGGAGGAAGTTACAGAGATAGGGAGGGGTGTAGGGGCTGGAGGAGTTTATTGAGATAGGGAGAGGTGTAGGGGCTGGAGGAGGTTACAGAGATAGGGAGGGGTGTGGAGGCTGGAGGAGGTTACAGAGATAGGGACGGGTGTAGGCGCTGGAGGAGGTTACAGAGATAGGGAGGGGTGTAGGGGCTGGAGGAGGTCACAGAGATAGGGAGGGGTGTAGGCGCTGGAGGAGTTTACAGAGATAGGGAGGGGTGTAGGCGCTGGAGGAGGTTACAGAGATAGGGAGGGGTGTAGCGGCTGGAGGAGGTTACAGAGATAGGGAGGGGTGTAGAGGTTGGAGGAGGTTACAGAGATAGGGATGTGTGTAGGGGCTGGAGGAGGTTACAGAGATAGGGAGGGGTGTAGGGGCTGGAGGAGGTTACAGAGATAGGGACGGGTGTAGGGGCTGGAGGAGGTTACAGAGATAGGGATGGGTATCGGGACTGCAGGAGGTTACAGAGATAGGGAGGGGTGTAAATGCTGGAGGAGGTTACAGATTTCGGGAGGGGTGTAGGGGCTGGAGGAGGTTACAGAGATAGGGAGGGGTGTAGGGGCTGGAGGAGTTTACAGGGATAGGGAGGGGTGTAGGGGCTGGAGGAGGTTACAGAGATAGGGAGGGGTGTGGGGGCTGGAGGAGGTTACAGAGATAGGGAGGGGTGTAGGGGCTGGAGGAGGTTACAGAGATAGGGAGGGGTGTAGGGGCTGGAGGAGGTAACAGAGACACGGAGGGGTGTAGTGACAGGAGGACGTTACACAGATAGGGAGGGGTGTAGATGCTGGAGCAGGTTATAGAGATAGGGAGGGGTGTACGGGCTGCAGGAGCTTACAGAGATAGGGAGGGGTGTAGGGGCTGGAGGAGGTTACAGAGATATGGAGGGGTGTAGGGGCTGTTGGAAGTTGCAGTGATAGGGAGGGGTGTAGGGGCTGGAGGAGGTTACAGAGATAGGGAGGGGTGTAGGTACTGGAGGAGATTACTGAGATAGGGAGGGTTGTTGGGTCTGCAGGAGATTACAGGGATAGGGAGTCGTGTAGGGGCTGGAGGAGGTTACAGAGATAGGGAGAGGTGTAGGAGCTGGTGGAGGTTACAGGGATAGTGAGGGGTGTAGAGGTTGTAGGAGGTTACAGAGATAGGGATGGGTGTAGGGGCTGGAGGAGGTTACAGAGATAGGGAGGGGTGTAGGGGCTGGAGGAGGTTACAGAGATAGGGACGGGTGTAGGGGCTGGAAGAGGTTACAGAGATAGGGAGGGGTATCGGGACTGCAGGAGGTTACAGAGATAGGGAGAGGTGTAAATGCTGGAGGAGGTTACAGATTTCGGGAGGGGTGTAGGGGCTGGAGGAGGTTACAGAGATAGGGAGGGGTGTAGGGGCTGGAGGAGTTTACAGGGATAGGGAGGGGTGTAGGGGCTGGAGGAGGTTACAGAGATAGGGAGGGTTGTAGGGGCTGGAAGAGGTTACAGAGATAGGGAGGGGTGTAGGGGCTGGAGGAGTTTACAGAGATAGGGAGGGATGTAGGAGCTGGAGGAGGTTACATATATAGGGCGGGTTGTAGGAGCTGGAGGAGATTACAGAGATAGGGAGGGGTGTAGGGTCTGGAGAAGATTACAGAGATAGGGAGGGGTGTAGGGTCTGGAGGAGGTTCCAGAGAGAGGGAGTGTTGTTGGGGCTGGAGGAGGTTACAGAGATAGGCAGGGGTGTAGTTACTGGAGGAGATTACAGAGATAGGGAGGGGTGTAGGGGCTGGAGGAGGTTACAGAGATAGGGAGGCGTGTAGGAGCTGGCTGAGGTTACAGAGAATGGGAGGGGTGTAGGGGCTGGAGGAGATTTCAGAGATAGGGAGGGATGTAGGGTGTGGAGGAGGTTACAGAGATAGGGAGGGGTGTAGGGGCTGGAGGAGGTTGCAGAGATAGGAAGGGGTGTAGGGGCTGGAGGAGGTTACAGAGATAGGGAGGGGTGTAGGGGCTGGAGGAGGATACAGAGATAGTGAGGGGTGTAGGAGCTGAAGGAGGTTACAGAGATAGGGAGGGGTGTAGGGGCTGGAGGATGTTACAGAGATAGGGAGGGGTGTAGGGGCTGGAGGAGGTTACAGACATAGGGAGGGGTGTGGGGCCTGGAGGAGGTTACAGAGATAGGGAGGGGTGTAAGGGCTGGAGGAGGTTACAGAGATAGGGAGGGGTGTAGGGGCTGGAGGAGGGAACAGAGACACGGAGGGGTGTAGTGACAGGAGGACGTTACACAGATAGGGAGGGGTGTAGATGCTGGAGCAGGTTATAGAGATAGGGAGGGGTGTAGGGGCTGCAGGAGCTTACAGAGATAGGGAGAGGTGTAGGGGCTGGAAGAGGTTACAGAGATAGGGAGGGGTGTAGGGGCTGTTGGAAGTTGCAGTCATAGGGAGGGGTGTAGGGGCTGGAGGAGGTTACAGAGATAGGGAGGGGTGTAGGTACTGGAGGAGATTACTGAGATAGGGAGGGTTGTTGGGTCTGGAGGAGATTACAGGGATAGGGAGTCGTGTAGGGGCTGGAGGAGGTTACAGAGATAGGGAGAGGTGAAGGAGCTGGTGGAGGTTACAGGGATAGTGATTGGTGTAGAGGTTGGAGGAGGTTACAGAGATAGGTATGGGTGTAGGGGCTGGAGGAGGTTACAGAGATAGGGAGTGGTGTAGGGGCTGGAGGAGGTTACAGAGATAGGGACGGCTGTATGGGCTGGAGGAGGTTACAGAGATAGGGAGGGGTATCGGGACTGCAGGAGGTTACAGAGATAGGGAGAGGTGTAAAGGCTGGAGGAGGTTACAGATTTCGGGAGGGGTGTAGGGGCTGGAGGAGGTTACAGAGATAGGAAGGGGTGTAGGGGCTGGAGGAGTTTACAGGGATATGGAGGGGTGTAGGGGCTGGAGGAGGTTACAGAGATAGGGCGGGTTGTAGGGGCTGGAGGAGGTTACAGAGATAGGGAGGGGTGTAGGAGCTGGAAGAGGTTACAGAGATAGGGAGGGGTGTAGGGGCTGGAGGAGTTTACAGAGATAGGGAGGGATGTAGGAGCTGGAGAAGGTTACATAGATAGGGCGCGTTGTAGGAGCTGGCGGAGGTTACAGAGATAGGGAGGGGTGTAGGGTCTGGAGAAGATTACAGAGATAGGGAGGGGTGTAGGGGCTGGAGGAGGTTACAGAGATAGGGCGGGGTGTAGGGTCTGGAGGAGGTTCCCGAGAGAGGGAGTGGTGTTGGGGCTGGAGGAGGTTACAGAGATAGGCAGGGGTGTAGTTACTGGAGGAGATTACAGAGATAGGGAGGGTTGTAGGGGCTGGAGGAGGTTACAGAGATAGGGAGGCGTGTAGGAGCTGGCTGAGGTTACAGAGAAAGGGAGGGGTGTAGGGGCTGGAGGAGATTTCAGGGATAGGGAAGGGTGTAGGGTCTGGAGGAGGTTACAGAGATAGGGAGGGGTGTAGGGGCTGGAGGAGGTTGCAGAGATAGGAAGGGGTGTAGGGGCTGGAGGAGGTTACAGAGATAGGGAGGGGTGTAGGGGCTGGGAGAGGTTACAGAGATAGTGAGGGGTGTAGGAGCTGGAGGAGGTTACAGAGATAGGGAGGGGTGTAGGGGCTGGAGGAGGTTACAGAGATAGGGAGGTGTGTAGGGGCTGGAGGAGGTTACAGAGATAGGGAGGTGTGTAGGGACTGGAGGAGGTTACAGAGATAGGGAGGGGTGTAGGCGCTGGAGGAGTTTACAGAGATAGGGAGGGGTGTAGGCGCTGGAGGAGGTTACAGAGATAGGGAGGGGTGTAGGCGCTGGAGGAGGTTACAGAGATATGGAGGGGGTGTAGGGGCTGGAGGAGGTTACAGAGATAGGGAGGGGTGTAGGGGCTGGAGGAGGTTACAGAGATAGGGAGAGGTGTAGGGGCCGGAGGAGGTTACAGAGATAGGGAGGGGTGTAGGCGCTGGAGGATATTACAGGGATAGGGAGGGGTGTAGGCGCTGGAGGATATTACAGGGATAGGGAGGGGTGTAGGCGCTGGAGGATATTACAGGGATAGGGAGGGGTGTAGGCGCTGGAGGATATTACAGTGATAGGGAGGGGTGTAGGCGCTGGAGGATATTACAGAGATAGGGAGGGGTGTAGGGGCTGGAGGATATTACAGAGATAGGGAGGCGTGTAGGCGCTGGAGGATATTACAGTAATAGGTGTTTTGCTGGGGTTTTCCCCATCAAACCCAGAGTGAGAAATTACATGATTCTTGCAGACGAATCTGCAGTGAGTAAATTTTATTAACAGAAATACTTCGAGATGTTCCAGTTTACAGTTTGTACTGAACAGGAATACAGAACACTGTCGATTACACCCTTTTAGGTGCCAAACATAAGATAGAAACATATACATTCAGTTTAAATTCATTGACTCATTCACAATTACCCGTATTTTGAGGTCAAATGTTTGCACATTTTACAGGCCATTCGGCCCCTTTGCTCTGTTCTGGTGCTTCTGCTCCACACCAGCCTCCTCCCACTCCCCCCACTCTGCATCTCCCCCCGTTACCATATCCTTCTATTCCTCTCTCCCTCCTGTGTTTATCCTGCTGCCCCCCCCCCCCACCACCTCCCCTCCCCCTGCTTCACTTCCCTGTTCCTGGCAGGGAGTCACCCATACACTTCAGGCAGGCCCTGGGCGCACAGTTCCGACACTCCGGGCGCTCGCTCCCGACTTTTACCCGCCTGTTGGGATGTGGCCTTGTGGGCCTGGTCCTGGTATCTATGGAAGCGAGGCTCTCAAAGACTCAGCGCATTCAGGAGACATGGGCTAGGAAGGGGAGGAGGCCATTCAGCCCATCCAGCTCCATCCCACCCTTCGATCCGATCATGGCTGATCTGTATCTTGACTTCCCGCAACCCACCTCAGTTCCCTAACCCTCCTCTCCCTTACCCAACCAAAATCTGCCCATCTCAGTTTTGATGTTTCTAACCAGCACCCCCATCCCGCCAGTCTCGACAGCTTGTTTTGGTGGGGGGTAGGGGGGGAGAGTTCCAAATTCCCACTCCCGCCCTGTGTGTGTGTGTGTGTGTGTGTGTGTGTGTGTGTGTGTGTGTGTGTGTGTGTGTGTGTGTGTGTGTATACATGAAGTGCTTCCTGACATCACCCGTGAACGGCCTGGTTCCCATTTTAAGGTTCTGCCCCCCTTTTCTGGACGCTCTCCCTCACCCCCCACCACCAGAGGAAATAGTTTCTCTCATCGACCCGATTGAATCCTTTAATCATCTTAAAGCCCCCTCATTCAATCACCCCTTCATCTCCCACCCTCGAGGGTATAAAAGCCAAGTCTGTGTGTGTGTGACCTGTCCTCGGAGTTTAACCCAGGATCGTTTTGGAATCTGAACTGCATCCCACCCCCAACCCCATCCAAGGGCCAATATATCCACCCTGAGGAAGAACAGTGGGAGTGAACAGGAAGGGGTTTGATCTTTTGGGATGGTGAAAGGTTAGAGTGAGCAGGAGGGGGTTTGGGTCTATTGGGATTGTGTACAGTTGGAGTGAACGGGAAGGGGTTTGGGTCTATTGGGATTATGTAGAGTGGGAGTGAACGGGAAGGGGTTTGGGTCCATTGGGATTGTGTACTGTGGGAGTGAACAGGAAGGGGTTTGGGTCCATTGGGATTGTGTACAGTGGGAGTGAACAGGAAGGGGTTTGGGTCTATTGGGATTATGTAGAGTGGGAGTGAACGGGAAGGGGTTTGGGTCCATTGGGATTGTGTACAGTGGGAGTGAACATGAAGGGGTTTGGGTCCATTGGGATTGTGTACAGTTGGAGTGAATGGAAAGGGGTTTGATTCCATTGGGATTATGTACATGGGAGTGAATGGGAAGGGGTTTGGGTCCATTGGGATTGTGTACAGTGGGAGTGAATGGGAAGGGGTTTGGGTCCATTGGGATTGTGTACAGTGGGAGTGAATGGGAAGGGGTTTGGGTCCATTGGCATTGTGTACAGTGGGAGTGAGTGGGAAGGGGTTTGGGTCTATTGGGATTGTGTACAGTGGGAGTGAATGGGAAGGGGTTTGGGTCCATTGGGATTGTGTACAATGGGAGTGAACGGGAAGGGGTTTGGGTCCAGTGGGATTGTGTACAATAGGAGTGAACGGGAAGGGGTTTGGGTCCATTGGGATTGTGTACAGTGGGAGTGAGTGGGAAGGGGTTTGGGTCTATTGGGATTGTGTACAGTGGGAGTGAATGGGAAGGGGTTTGGGTCCATTGGGATTATGTACAGTGGGAGTGAATGGGAAGGGGTTTGGGTCCATTGGGATTGTGTACAGTAGGAGTGAACGGGAAGGGGTTTGGGTCCATTGGGATTGTGTACAATGGCAGTGAACGGGAAGGGGTTTGGGTCCATTGGGGTTGTGTACAGTAGGAGTGAATGGGAAGGGGTTTGAGTCCATTGGGATTGTGTACAGTGGAAGTGAATGGGAAGGGGTTTGGGTCCATTTGGATTGTGTACAGTGGGAATGAACGGGAAGGTGTTTAGGTCCATTGGGATTGTGTACAGTTGAAGTGAACGGGAAGGGGTTTGGGTCCATTGGGATTGTGTACAGTGGGAGTGAATGGGAAGGGGTTTGGGTCCATTAGGATTATATACAGTGGGAGTGAACGGGAACGGGTTTGGGCCCATTGGGATTGTGTACAGTGGGAATGAACAGGAAGGGGTTTGGGTCCATTGGAATTGTGTACAATGGGAGTTAATGGGAAGGGGTTTGATCTATTGGGATTTTGTCCAGTGGGAATGAACAGGAAGGGGTTTGGGTCCATTGGGATTGTGTACAGTTGGAGTGAATGGGAAGGGGTTTGGGTCCATTGGGATTATGTACAGTGGGAGTTAATGGGAAGGCGTTTGGGTCCATTGGGATTGTGTACAATGGGAGTGAACGGGAACGGGTTTGGGCCCTTTGGGACTGTATACAGTGGGAGTGAACGGGAAGGGGTTTGGGCCCATTGGGATTGTGTACAGTGGAAATGAACAGGAAGGGGTTTGGGTCCATTGGGATTGTGTACAGTGGGAGTGAACAGGAAGGGATTTGGGTCCATTGGGATTGTGTACAGTGGGAGTGAACGGGAAGGGATTTGGGTCTATTGGGATTGTGTACAGTGGGAGTGAACAGGAAGGGGTTTGATCTATTGGGATTTTGTCCAGTGGGACTGAACGGGAAGGGGTTTGATCTATTGGGATTGTGTACAGTTGGAGTGAATGGGAAGGCGTTTGATCTATTGGGATTGTGTACAGTGGGATTGAACAGGAAGGGGTTTGGGTCCATCAGGATTGTTACAGTGGGAGTTAACGGGAAGTGGTTTGGGTCCATTGGGATTGTGTACAGTTGGAGTGAACAGGAAGGGGTTTGGGTATATTGGGATTATGTAGAGTGGGAGTGAACGGGAAGGGGTTTGGGTCCATTGGGATTGTGTACAGTTGGAGTGAATGGAAAGGGGTTTGGGTCCATTGGGATTATGTACATGGGAGTGAATGGGAACGGGTTTGGGTTCATTGGGACTGTATACAGTGGGAGTAAATGGGAAGGGGTTTGGGCCCATTGGGATTGTGTACAGTGGGAATGAACAGGAAGGGGTTTGGGTCCATTGGAATTGTGTACAGTGGGAGTGAACAGGAAGGGGTTTGGGTCCATTGGGATTGTGTACAATGGGAGTGAATGGGAAGGGGTTTGGGTCCATTGGGATTGTGTACAATGGGAGTGAATGGGAAGGGGTTTGGGTCCGTTGGCATTGTGTACAGTGGGAGTGAACGGGAAGGGGTTTGAGTCCATTGGGATTGTGTACAGTGGGAGTGAACAGGAAGGGGTTTGGGTCCATTGGGATTGTGTACAGTGGGAGTGAACAGGAAGGGGTTTGGGTCCATTGGGATTGTGTACAGTGGGAGTGAATGGGAAGGGGTTTGTGTCCATTGGGATTGTGTACAGTGGGAGTGAATGGGAAGGAGTTTGGGTCCATTAGGATTATGTACAGTGGGAGTGAACGGGAACGGGTTTGGGCCCATTGGGACTGTATACAGTGGGAGTGAACGGGAAGGGGTTTGGGCCCATTGGGATTGTGTACAGTGGAAATGAACAGGAAGGGGTTTGGGTCCATTGGGATTGTGTACAGTGGGACTGAATGGGAAGGGGTTTGATCTATTGGGATTGTGTACAGTTGGAGTGAATGGGAAGGGGTTTGATCTATTGGGATTGTGTACAGTGGGATTGAACAGGAAGGGGTTTGGGTCCATCGGGATTGTTACAGTGGGAGTTAACGGGAAGGGGTTTGGGTCCATTTGGATTGTGTACAGTTGGAGTGAACAGGAAGGGGTTTGGGTCTATTGGGATTATGTAGAGTGGGAGTGAACGGGAAGGGGTTTGGGTCCATTGGGATTGTGTACAGTTGGAGTGAATGGAAAGGGGTTTGGGTCCATTGGGATTATGTACATGGGAGTGAATGGGAAGGGGTTTGGGTCCATTGGGATTGTGTACAGTGGGAGTGAATGGGAAGGGGTTTGGGTCCATTGGGATTGTGTACAATGGGAGTGAACGGGAAGAGGTTTGGGTCCATTGGGATTGTGTACAATGGGAGTGAACGGGAAGGGGTTTGGGTCCATTGGGTTTGTGTACAGTAGGAGTGAACGGGAAGGGGTTTGGGTCCATTGGGATTGTGTACAGTGGGAGTGAATGGGAAGGGGTTTGATCTATTGGGATTGTGTACAGTGGGAGTGAATGGGAAGGGGTTTGGGTCCATTGGGATTGTGTACAATGGGAGTGAACGGGAAGGGGTTTGGGTCCATTGGGTTTGTGTACAGTAGGAGTGAATGGGAAGGGGTTTGGCCCATTGGGATTGTGTACAGTGGGAGTGAACGGGAAGGGGTTTGGGTCCATTGGGTTTGTGTACAGTAGGAGTGAATGGGAAGGGGTTTGGCCCATTGGGATTGTGTACAGTGGGAGTGAACGGGAAGGGGTTTGGGTCCATTGGGTTTGTGTACAGTAGGAGTGAATGGGAAGGGGTTTGGCCAATTGGGATTGTGTACAATGGGACTGAATGGGAAGGGGTTTGGGTCCATTGGGATTGTGTACAGTAGGACTGAACAGGAAGGGGTTTGGGTCCATTGGGATTGTGTACAATAGGAGTGAACGGGAAGGGGTTTGGATCCATTGGGATTGTGTACAGTGGGAGTGAATGGGAAGGGGTTTGATCTATTGGGATTGTGTACAGTTGGAGTGAATGGGAAGGGGTTTGGGTCTATTGGGATTATGTAGAGTGGGAGTAAATGGGAAGGGGTTTGGGTCCATTGGGATTGTGTACAGTGGGAGTGAAGAGGAAGGGGTTTGGGTCCAGTGGGATTGTGTACAATGGGAGTGAATGGGAAGGTGTTTGGGTCCATTGGGATTGTGTACAGTGGGAGTGAAGAGGAAGGGGTTTGGGTCCAGTGGGATTGTGTACAATGGGAGTGAATGGGAAGGGGTTTGGGTCCATCGGGATTGTGTACAGTTGGAGTGAACGGGAAGGGGTTTGGGTCCATTGGGATTGTGTACAATGGGAGTGAAAGGGAAGGGGTTTGGGTCCATTGGGATTGTGTACAGTGGGAGTGAACGGGAAGGGGTTTGGGTCCATTGGGATTGTGTACAGTTAGAGTGAATGGGAAGGGGTTTGGGTCCATTGGGATTGTGTACAAATGGAGTGAAAGGGAAGGGGTTTGGGTCCATTGGGATTGTGTACAATGGGAGTGAATGGGAAGGGGTTTTCGTCCATTGGGATTGTGTACAATGGGAGTGAACGGGAAGGGGTTTGGGTCCATCGGGATTGTGTACAGTTGGAGTGAACGGGAAGGGGTTTGGGTCCATTGGGATTGTGTACAGTGGGAGTGAACGTGAAGGGGTTTGGGTCCATTGGGATTGTGTACAATGGGAGTGAAAGGGAAGGGGTTTGGGTCTATTGGGATTGTGTACAGTGGGAGTGAACGGGAAGGGGTTTGGGTCCATTGGGATTGTGTACAATGGGAGTGAAAGGGAAGGGGTTTGGGTCCATTGGGATTGTGTACAGTTGGGGTGAATGGGAAGGGGTTTGGATCCATTGGGATTGTGTACAAATGGAGTGAAAGGGAAGGGGTTTGGGTCCATTGGGATTGTGTACAATGGGAGTGAATGGGAAGGGGTTTGGGTCCATTGGGATTGTGTACAGTGGGAGTGAACGGGAAGGGGTTTGGGTCCATCGGGATTGTGTACAGTTGGAGTGAACGGGAAGGGGTTTGGGTCCATTGGGATTGTGTACAGTGGGAGTGAATGGGAAGGGGTTTGGGTCCATTGGGATTGTGTACAGTGGGAGTGAACGGGAAGGGGTTTGGGTCCTTTAGGATTGTGTACAGTGGGAGTGAACGGGAAGAGGTTTGTTAAACCCCTGTGATTGTTCACCCTTCCTCCATTTTTGATGCCTGCAGCTTTCCAGTGAGTGCGGCGGGGTGGGGAGGGATGTGAGTGGGTTGTGGAGGCGGTGAGGGGAATCCCAGGGAAGGACGGGTGATCGCTTGGTAACCATCAGGAGGTGAGACATTCCTGAGTGTTGAGAACTGGAGTGAAACCCCTGGCTGCTATCGGCTGGGAGCACAGTCTGGGGTCCAGGGTTGGCGGGGTGGGGGGGTTGGCGTCTGGGATTTTCCTGATTGGCTGAGATAAAATACCCAACAGAGCCGCGGAGAGAGGCAAGTAATATTTGTACATTCCCCTGATACCCCCTCCAAAAGTCATGTGAAGTACCACTTGGTGTTCGTGTGCTGAGATTCAACTCTCCAACCATTGCTGGCCTGAAGTGGACAATGGGCCTGCCATTTTATCCAGAACCACACTGTTGGGGAGGACGGGTAATCGAGTACATTTATGAAGAATACAGTCTCCCGAAAAAAGGGAGTGAGGACATTCTAGAAGGTTCATCGCACCCCCTGCCTTGGTCCTTGGCTGTCCCCTTCCTGCTTTGACTTGGACGCCATCTTGCAGTCCCAGGCTCCCATTTTGCGGACGGAGCCGAGGGTTACGGAATGAGCGCGGGGGTGGGGGTGGGGTACGAGCTGCCTGCCGGCGAACTTTGACCTGCCGCCCAACTTGTGAGGTTGGCCGTATCCAGTCCTGACCTTCGGCCCTGGAGGAATCCACTCGCAAAGGGCAAGTATGTCTTCCTACCCACCCCCACGGTCAACTGTCACCCTGGCCCGGCAAGCGCTCGAGTGGCAAGGGGCGGGGCGAACGCTGCTTGCCAGGTGCAAAGAAACAGGAGGGGGGTAGGCCATTCGGCCCATCGAGCCTGCCCTCGACCGGATGGCAGCTGGGAGCAAAGGTCGCAGGAGAGGGCGCGACCCCTGCGAAAGGGCGTAAAAGCGGAGACGAGCATGGTGGACGGGTCACTCCCCCCCACCGGCGCCACCGGCTCTCCCGGTCAAGCCAACCCGCGGAGGGCCCAAAGCCAATGTAACCTCGAGCTCTCCTTTGGGCAAAGGGCAGGGGTGGAGGGGGGGGGGGGGGCGGTGCGGGGGCAGGTCGCCCTCCACAGGGGCAGCTCACCCCACCCCCCCCCCCAATCCCCAAGACCCTGGTTTCTTCCCCCACACCGCCACCCCCGCTCCCTGCCCCCCTCGACCACCCCCCCCCGCACCCCCCCCCCCCCACCCCCACCCCCCCCCCCCAACCCCCTGTGGACGGCTGTTATTATGGGATGTAGAAGTAGCTCACGTTGATGACATCGAAATGTGGCTGCTCGTCACTGGTGAGGCCTTGGGACTCGGGGGCTGGGGTGTCCGAGCTTTGCTGGAGCGCACTCTCGGCGCTGGCCTCGGACTCCTTCACCTCTGAGGCCGTGATCAGCCGGATGGACAAATACTCCGGCCGGATCTTCCCTTTGACCTTTGCTGTCGCTTGGCCCTTCCATTTCTTCCTGTACCTGCCAAGGGAAGGCAGAGCCCCTTAGACCCATGGCTCGTTCTCCTCGACGACAAGATGGTGGGTGGAGGAGGGTCCTGAGTCGGGGGGGTGGGGGGGGGTGCGTTATGGCAGTGGAAGGGGGTGAGAGATCTAGCAATACCCTCGAGAAATAACGTCAGGCCCACAGCCCCGCTGGTGACCACCCCCCCCCACCCTCCCCCTTCATGCTGACCCCGCCGGCACTTGTGTGAGGTCACAGGAACAGGAGGCCATTCGGCCCCTCGAATGTCTTCTGCCGTTCAGTCACTTCGCAGCTGACCTGTATCTTAACTCCATCGCTTTGGATCCGTAACCCTTAATCCCCTCAACCCATCTATCAATCTCGGTTTTGGCACTTTCAATATGACCCCATCCCTCAACAGCTTTTTTTGTGGGTGGTGGGGGTGGGTGAGAGTTCCAGATTCCCCCCACCCTGTGAGTATGTGTGTGTGTGTGAGGTACTTCCTGACATCACCCCTGAACGGCCTGGCTCCCATTTTAAGGTTCTGCCCCCGTCGTTCTGGCCTCCCCCCCACACCCCGTCCCCCAACCCCCCGACCCTGATCAGAGGAAATAGTTTCTCTCCATCAACCTGTTAATTTTTTTAATTAATTTACGGGATGCAGTCATCACTGGAGAGGCCAGAACTTACTGCCCATCCCTAATTGCCCCCTTGAGAAGGTGGTGGGTGAGCCGCCTTCTTGAGCCGCTGCAGTCCCCTGTGGTGTAGGTACACCCACCGTGCTGTTAGGGAGGGAGTTCCAGGGTTTTGACAGTGAAGGAACAGCCAATATACTTCCAAGTCAGGATGGTAAGGGGCTCGGAGGGGAACTTCCAGGTGGTGGTGTTCCCCATGTGTCTGCTGCCCTTGTCCTTCTAGATGGTAGAGGTCGTGGGTTTGGGAGGTGCTGTCGAAGGAGCCTTGGTGAGTTGCTGCAGTGCATCTTGTAGATGGTGCACACACTGCTGCTACTGTGCGTCGGTGGTGGAGGGAGTGAATGTTTGTGGATGGGGAGCCCATCAAGCGGGGCTGCTTTGTCCTGGATGGTGTCGAGCTTCTTGAGTGTTGTGGGAGCTGCACTCATCCAGGCAAGTGGGGAGTATTCCATCCCACTCCTGACTTGTGCCTTGTAGATTGCGGACAGGCTTTGGGGAGTCAGGAGGTGAGTTACTCACCGCAGGATTCCCAGCCTCTGACCTGCTCTTCGAGCCACTATTTATATGGCTGGTCCAGTTCAGTTTCTGGTCAATGGTAACACCCAGGATGTTGATAGTGGGGGAATTCAACAAAACCCTTCAATTAGACAACCTCTTAATCTTCTATATTTAATATCCATTGTGTTTAACTTACATTTTCGGGGAATGAAATAAGGATCATGATTGGATTAACTAGAAGCTAAAATAAAGATAAATGAAAAAAAGATCATTGAAATAATTATAGGATGGCGGGGAATGATTGTGGTGGGATTGTTCTGAGAGAGCTGGCATAGGTTCAGTGGGCTGAATGGCCTCCTTCTTTGCCGCAATGAATCTATGATTATTGTTTTCAAAAATGGGTTGGAAATTTTTATTGTCATAATGGAAAAAATTGACGTTCCATGAATATAAAATTAATTTTTCAGGGCCAGAGAAGTTGTTCATCAATTACATCGTGCTTAACAAGGCTTAACTTCTTCAATGGTTTTTACAGTGGGAATAATCATGTTTAAGTGTAAGTTCTCATCAGTGCATGATTGCAAGGATAATGTAGGCTTTGGAACTTCCACAGCAGACACTAAGGGGGTCTTGTGATGCAAGGGGTAGCATCCTCGCCTCTGAGTCAGAAGCTCCAGGTTTGACTCCCTCTCCAGGACTTGATGGCAATGGAAGGTGTGTTCATAATGCAGCCAGACAGGTTGAGTGTTAACCTGGTCAGCCATGTGAGCCCCTACCATCAGACTATAGCATGCATGAAAAAAAGTACATGTTGTCATTGCAACCTGGGCTCCCTGAGTGAAACTGTAACACCACCACCACAGTGGAACCAGTGGAGAAGCATAGTGTCACTGGTAACAGCTTCTGGATTTCTGCGTTATTCCGGGAATGCGCGGTCTCTCCCAAAGTGTGCTTCCAGCATCAGTGGGGCAATGACGGTGGGCTATGGCACTTCCGACGGTGATAATCACCACAAAAACAGGGGTGTGGTGGGGGGTGGGGGGGTGGGGGGGTGGCGTGGGGGGATCGAGAGTCTGTCTCACCTCAGGTTCTTACCTGATGACAATGATGATGAACAGCATGATCACAATGAATAGGCTGACCGCCACTAGCAAGGGCCTGTACCAGGGAAAGTTACTCCACTCCGGATGGTGAGAACCTTCAAATAAAATCACAGAGAGTATAGAAGATTGAGGAGTGATCTGGCTGAAGGCAATTTAATAAAAAAGTTATTTCACGGGATGTGGGCGTTGCTGGGTGAGGTCAGTATTTGTTGCCCATCCCTAGTTGCCCCAGGTACTGAGGGGCCCTCGCTCGGCCATTTCCAGGGGGGCAGTTGAGAGTCAACCACGCGGCTGTGGGTCTGGAGTCACATGTAGGCCAGACCGGGTAAGGACGGCAGATTTCACCCACCGCCCCCTCCCCCCCAACCCCCAAATGGGGCGTTCGTGAACCAGCGAGATAAAAGCAAAATACTGCGGATGCTGGAAATCTGAAATAAAAGCAGAAAATGCTGGAAAAACTCAGCAGGTCCGGCAGCGTCTGCGGAGAGAGAAACAGAGTCAACGTTTCGAGTCCGTGCGACTCTTCAGAAGAGTCTGTACGGCTGCTGGAGGAGAGTCACGCAGATTCAAAAGGTTACCTCTGCTTCTTCTCTCCACTGATGCTACCAGAACTGCTGAGCTTTTCCAAGCATTTTCTGTTCTTATTACATCAGTGACCAGGTTTTTAAACAACAACCAATAAAAGCTGCGCTGGTCACCATGACTCGCACCTAGGAGTTGATGTAGTGTTGGACTGAGACATGTGTAGAAGCAAGCACGGAGACAGCTCCGAGCTTGGATCTTTGCTATGTAGATTCCGGCAGTTAATAAATACTGTTAAACTACACCCAAGTACCTTAAGAAACCGCAACCGTTCCTGAGACTGACTTTCAACCCCAGATTTTATTAACTGAATTTAAATTCCACCAACTGCCCATGGTGGGATTTGAACCCATGACCACCCTAAGCGTTAGGCAGCCTCCCGAGATTGCCAGTCCAGTGACACTACCACCACACCACCCATCAATACTACCTCGAATACCGTGTGCAGTTTTGGACCTCTCATTTAAGGAAGGGTGTAAATGCATTAGAGGCGGTTCAGAGGAGGTTTACTAGATTGATACCTGGAATGAGTGGGTTGTCTTGTGAGGAAAGGTTGGACAGACTGGGCTTGTTCCCACTGGAGTTTAGAAGAGTGAGGGGTGATTGCATTGAAGTTTACAAGATCCTGAACGGCCTTGACAAGGTGGACATGGAAAGGATGTTTCCTCTTGTGGGTGAGCCCAGGACTAGGGGGGTCACTGGTTTAAAATTAGGGGTCGCCCTTTTAGGACAGAGATGAGGAGAAATTGTTTTCCCTCAGAGGGTTGTGTGACTTTGGAACTCTCGGCCTCAGAAGCTGGTGGAGGTGGGGGTCAGTGAATATTTTTAAGACAGAGGCAGATAGATTCTGGTTAGGCAAGGGGGTCGAAGGTTATCGGGGGTAGATGGGAATGTGGGAATGGAAACACAAGAGGATCAGCCATGACCTTATTGAATGGCGGAGCAGGCTCGAGGGGCCGAATGGCCTCCTCCTGTTCCTATTCCTTATGTTTCTCATGTTTTCCCTTGTGTTCAAAAGGTTTGAGAAATGCGGTAGATACCGAGAAATGATGTGGTGGAGGAGATGAACGCACACAGCCTCAGAATTAGACACAGGCCATTCAGGAAGGAAGTGAAGAGATATTTTAAGCAGATGAAGGGGAGCAGCAATCTCAAACCCTCTCTTCCCCCCCGATAAGCGGTTGAGGTTTGGGTGTCACTTGGAGATTTGAGATTAGCGGATTTATTTCTCTCTCTCTCTCTGGGAGAGGGGTGTGGCAGAAAGGCCAAGAAATGGGGAAGGTGGGGCGGCGCTGGCAATGGGGTAGTTGGCAGACAGGCGGTGGTGTGAGGTGCAGTGGTGGGAAGGGGTGGAGGGCGGAGGGGGGGAAGCTGAATGGATCCTCTGGCTCCCCCCCTCCCACCCCCCCACCCCCCATGGCTTTCCAAGGTCGCTTACCGATCTTTTGCCGGGGTTGAGGCTTGCTGCACCCGCTGGGAGCTAGGCCCAGGCCAAGGTCGCTTACCGATCTTTTGCCGGGGTTGAGGCTTGCTGCACCCGCTGGGAGCTAGGCCCAGGCCAAGGTCGCTTACCGATCTTTTGCCGGGGTTGAGGCTTGCTGCACCCGCTGGGAGCTAGGCCCAGGCCAAGGTCGCTTACCGATCTTTTGCCGGGGTTGACACTTGCTGCACCCGCTGGGAGCTAGGCCCAGGCCAAGGTCGCTTACCGATCTTTTGCCGGGGTTGAGGCTTGCTGCACCCACTGGGAGCTAGGCCCAGGCGGCTGACAGTTCCTGTGGTGGTGGAGCGGTTTCGCAAGGTTTGCAACCACCGAGGGGGGGCTGGCGCGTGTGCGATTTGAAACTCTCGGAGTGACAGGATGGGAAGGCAAGGCTGGGGGAGAGTGCCGGGAGTGGGGGCCACTTCGGCACTATTGATACAAGGGGTGGGTCAGCCCACACCCCTTGGGCGGGAGCTTAAGGGCAGATCTCCCCCTTGATCGGGCGGGAGCGTCCACAAAACGGACCATCGCCCGCGTTCAGGACCCCGGCCGCCATTTCGCCGAAGTCTCCCAGACGGCAGGGAGCTGAAGGGTCTCACACTGAAAAATAACAAAGTTAAAAAGTAAGGGGAACGCCTCCCCACACCGCCCCCCCCACCACACGCACACACACGTGTGACTCAGGGATGTCTTAAAAATGGCCTTTAAAAGCTTTCATTGTCCTTGATTGCTGTTGGGAACCTCATCCCCGCCTGTGGCTGAGGTTTCCTGAAAAACGCAATAGGCCTCTTCATTGTCGGCGGGCCCACTGCTGACTCCCCCCACCGCGCGCCCACCGACCGAAATATCGGGCGGTGACGCCGGGCTTGTGTCCCGACATCAACGTGCACTATTATACTCCTGATCGGGTTGGGCACACACCCAACAGCGGGGCCTAAAAATCTGCCCTTGCCGTTTATTTACCGGGTACTCAACTCAGCTGCAACGACATGTGTGCTCTCAGCTCAAACTCTATCTCGACACAACTGTGGTAGCCCGCGCTACTCCCCTGTTGGGTGCTGAAGATCATGCGATCTTCCTCCTTAAAGGTATATTACACGCAAAACGAAAACCAAAATGACTACAGGGAGGTTTTTATTTCTCTCTCTCTCACAGAGCCTGTGGAATTCTCTCGCCCAGAAAGCAGTTGAGTAGCAGCAGTGTGTGTACCATCTGCAAGATGCACTGCAGCAACTCACCAAGGCTCCTTCGACAGCACCTTTCAAACCCACGACCGCTACCATCTAGAAGGACAAGGGCAGCAGACACATGGGAATACCACCACCTGGAAGTTCCCCTCCGAGCCCCTCACCATCCTGATTTGGAAATATATCGGCCGTTCCTTCACTGTCGCTGGGTCAAAATCCTGGAACTCACAGATCACAGTGCAGAAGAGGCCGTTTGGCCCATCAAGTCTGCAGTGACACGTGAGAAACACCTGACCTACCTACCTACCTACCTAATCCCATTTACCAGCACTTGGCCCATAGCCTTGAATGTTATGACTCACTACCTAACAGCACGGTGGGTGTAGCTACACCGCAAGGACTGCAGCAGTTCATGTAGGCGGCTCAGCACCACCTTCTCGAGGGGCAATTAGGGAGCGGCAATAAATGCTGGGCCCAGCCCAGCGACACCCACACCCTGTGAAACAATAAAGAAAGTCTCATCAGATAAATATTTGCATATCCCATTACACTTGCTGAAACACTAGGCTGTTTCCACAGCCCCTTCCATGACCTCTTCATGAACTCCACCCAGCTATATAAGAACACAAGAAACGGGAGAACAGGAGTGGACCATTCAGCCCATCGAGCCTGCTCCCCCATTCTATACCATCATGGCTGACCTTGGCCTTCAACTCTAGTTTCCCAGCCACTCCCCCATATCCCTTAATTCCCCGAGAGACCAAATATCCACCCATCCCAGCCTTAAATATCCTCAACGATGGAGCATCCACAACCCTCTGGGGTAGAGAATTCCAAAGATTCACAACCCCTTTGAGTGAAGAGATTTCTCCTCATCTCAGTCCTAAAAGACCGGCCCCTTTATCCTGAGACTGCGCCCCGCTGTGTTTTAGACTCTCCGACCAGCGAGAACAATCTCTCAGCGTCCACCTGTCAAACCCCCTCAGAATCTTGTAGGTTTCAAACCCCCTCAGAATCTTGTAGGTTTCAATGAGATCCCCTCTTATTCTCCTAAACTCCAGAGACAATAAGCCCAATTTACTCAGCCTCTCATCATTGGACAACCCCGCTCCTCCCAGGGACCAACTGAGTGAACCTTTGCCTCCATTGCAAGTATATCCTTCCTTCAATGTGGAGACTAAAACTGCGCACAGTGCTCCAGATGTGGTCTCACCAGAGCCTTGTCCAGTTGTAGCAAGACTCCCTTCAATCCAATAAAGGACCAACGCTCCAACTGCCTAGCTCATTTAATCAGCCTCCACAGCCTCGCTAAGCGCCTGGATGGTGAATGGCAATTTAACCAGGGGAGGCGTCACAGGAGAGACGTCACACCTCCTCCCGATCCCCTTTGCCTCACGGAGACCAACCCCAGCTCCTCCAGCCTAACCGTGACGCTCATCCCTTGGGACCGTCCTGGTGAATCCCCCCCACCCCCCTCCGCTCCTGCTCAAGGGCCCCTCACTCCCTTCCAAAATGGCAACTGGAAATGGGATGCCACACTCTGGTTCTGGCCACAGGTTGGTCAGCGAAGTGAGGAGCCTTGGGCCGCGTTGGGGATGATTTCGGGAGAGCGGGAAGCGGTAGTGGGGTGGAGGCGTGAAATAGTTATTCCCCTGTAAGGTTAGGGAGGAGAGAAAACTCGAAGGGGACATGTTGAATCCTGAGATATGGCGATGACTCACTCAAAGAGGCTAGGCACATCTGCTTGGCCAATCTCCCCAGCGTAAACAATCGCCTTGTAAACAGGGGCTTACTCCCAATCCTTATCCTGGTTTCCCCTCGGGAATGTGACAAGAAACCCACCCCCCCCATCCCTTGCAAAGGGACAGGGTGTCGCCCAGTTCCCCCACCTCCTCATTCCACTGAACAGTCCCGGTATTAAGGTCTTTGCATTTCACAGGGATTCGGGGCGTTCCCTAGTGCTCCCCAGCCAATGAGGTGTGAGGAGCTGTAGTCGAGGTAGCTGTGGGAGTCGGTGGGTTTGTAATGGATATTGGTGGACAGTCTATCACCAGACATTACACACCCCGCTTCCTGTAAGGACTCCATCCCATTCTCTCAATTCCTTCGCCTCCGTCGCATCTGTTCCGATGATGCTACCTTCAAAATCAGTTCCTCTGACATGTCCTCCTTCTTCCTTAACCGAGGTTTTCCACCCACGGTCGTTGACAGGGCCCTCAACCGTGTCCGGCCCATCTCCCGCGCATCTGCCCTCACGCCTTCTCCTCCCTCCCAGAAACATGATAGGGTCCCCCTTGTCCTCACTTATCACCCCACCAGCCTCCGCATTCAAAGGATCATCCTCCGCCATTTCCGCCAACTCCAGCATGATGCCACCACCAAACACATCTTCCCTTCACCCCCCTTATCGGCATTCCGTAGGGATCGCTCCCTCCGGGACACCCTGGTCCACTCCTCCATCACCCCCTACTCCTCAACCCCCTCCTATGGCACCATCCCATGCCCACACAAAAGATGTAACACCTGCCCCTTCACTTCCTCTCTCCTCACCGTCCAAGGACCCAAACATTCCTTTCAAGTGAAGCAGCATTTCACTTGCATTTCCCCCAACTTAGTCTACTGCATTCGTTGCTCCCAATGTGGTCTCCTCTACATTGGAGAGACCAAACGTAAACTGGGCGACCGCTTTGCAGAACACCTGCGGTCTGTCCGCAAGCATGACCCAAACCTCCCTGTCGCTTGCCATTTTAACACTCCACCCTGCTCTCTTGCCCACATGTCTGTCCTTGGCTTGCTGCATTGTTCCAGTGAAGCCCAACGCAAACTGGAGGAACAACACCTCATCTTCCAACTAGGCACCTTACAGCCTTCCGGACTGAATATTGAGTTCAATAACTTTAGGTCGTGATCTCCCTCCCCCAATCCCCACCCCCTTTCTGTTTCCCCCTTCCTTTTTTTTCCAATAAATTATATAGATTTTTCTTTTCCCACCTATTTCCATTATTTTTAAATATTTTAAAATCTTTTATGCTCTCCCCACCCCCATTAGAGCTATACCTTGAGTGCCCTACCATCCATTCTTAATTAGCACATTCGTTTACATAATATCACCAACTTCAACACCTGTGTTCTTTTGTTCTGTTGTTTGTGACATCTTCTGATGATCTGCTTCTATCACTGCTTGTTTGTCCCTACAACCACCTCTCTCTCTCTCTGTCTCTCTCCCCCCCCCCCCCCACCCCCCCCACACACACACCTTAAACCAGTTTATATTTCAACTCTTTCTTGGACTCGAAATCAAGTTCTGTCGAAGGGTCATGAGGACTCGAAACGTCAACTCTTTTCTTCTCCGCCGATGCTGCCAGACCTGCTGAGTTTTTCCAGGTAATTCTGTTTTTGTTTTGGATTTCCAGCATCTGCAGTTTTTTAGTCTTTATCTTCTTTTTAATCCCCACTCCCACTCTCCCATTCCCAATCTCTTTCTCCCATCCCAATCCCTCTCTCCATTCTCAATCCTTCGCTCCATTCTCAATCCCTCTCTCTCTGCCATCTCAATCCCTCGCTCCCATTCCCAATCTCTCTCTCCCATCCCAATCCCTCTCTCCATTCTCAATCCCTCTGTCCATTCTCAATCCTTCGCTCCATTCCCAATCCCTCTCTCCCATCCCCAATCTCTCTCTCCCATCTCAGCACCTTTCCCAAACTCCATCCCACTCTCCCATTCCCAATCCCTCTCCCCCATTCCCAATCCCTCTTCCCATTCTCAAACCCTCTCTCCCATCACAATCCCTTCCTTCTATTCCCAATCCCTCTGTCCCAAATCCAATCTCCCATCCCAATCGCTCTCTCCCACCCCAATCGCTTTCTCCCACACCAATCCCTCTCTCCAACCCCAATCGCTCTCTCCCACCCCAAACCCTCTCTCCAACCCCAATCCCTCTCTCCAACCCCAATCCCTCTCTCCCACCCCAATCCCTCTCTCCCACCCCAATCTCTCTCCCATCTCAATCCCTCACTCCCACCCCAATCCCTCACTCCCACCCCAGTCCCTCTCTCCCACCCCAATCACTCTCTCCCACCCCAATCCCTCTCTCCCACCCCAATCTCTCTCTCCCACCCCAATCCCTCTCTCCCACACCAATCCCTTGCCGTGGGGCTCGGACAGGAGCTTGGGGAGTGAATTCTCCCCACTGCAAACACTCTTCATGTCAGTGAAGACCATGGAATGACCAAAGTGAAGACACATACCCTGTGGAGTTGACGCCTCCCAGTTAATATCCTCGGGATCGATTGGACCAGAGGGAAGACCCTGGAACAGGAAAATTCATACTTTGGTAAAACATTAAGCTTAATACTTATTCTCTGTCAAAGCGCCACAATGCAGGGCCCCCAATGATTTAGTGATAACAATAGACATCTTTCTACCTTCATATGAGACCATTTATGTAGCAAAACATCCCAAGGTGCTTCACAGGTATTAGAAAGCAATGTTTGACCCCGAGCCGCATGAGGAGATATTAGGGATGGGGTGAACAAAAGCTCAGTCAGAGAGGTCAGTTTTAAGGAGCGTCTTAAAGGAGGAGAGAGAGAGAGAGAGAGATAGGAGGAGAGGTTTAGGGAGGGAATTCCAGAGCTCAGGGCCCCCAGGCAGCTGAAGGCACGGCCGCCAATGGTGGAGCGATGGGCAAGAGGCTGGAATAGAGGAGCGCAGAGATCTCAGAGGATTGTAGGGGCTGGAGGAGGTTACAGAGATAGGGAGGGGTGTAGGGGCTGGAGGAGGTTACAGAGATAGGGAGGGGGTGTAGGGGTTGGAGGAGGTTACAGAGATAGGGAGGGTGTAGGGGCTGGAGGAGGTTACAGAGATAGGGAGGGGTGTAGGGGCTGGAGGAGGTTACAGAGATAGGGAGGGGTGTAAGGGCTGGAGGAGGTTACATAGATAGGGAGGGGTGTAGGGGCTGGGGGAGGGTACAGAGATAGGGAGGGGTGTAGGGGCTGGAGGAGGGTACAGAGATAGGGAGGGGTGTAGGGGCTGGAGGAGGTTACAGAGGGGGTTTGAAAACAGGGCCTGGGGCATTTTAAAATGGAGGCATTGCTGGACTGGGAGGCAGTGAGTACAGGAGGGGTGGGGTTCGGGGTGACGAGTGAATGGAACTTGACGTTTGTTAGGACATGGGGGCAGCGGGGTTTTGGATGAGCTGAAATGTACGGGTGTCTGGAGGAGGGGGTGTGGGGGAGGGAGCATGGTGGAGTGGGGGAGGGGGGTGTGGGGTGGAAGGGGGAGTGTGGGTGGGGTGGGGGGGGGAAAGGGGTGGGGGGGGGGAAAGGGGTGGGGGGGGGAGGGGGGAGTGTGGGTGGGGTGGAGGGGCAGGGTGTGGGGGGGGGGGGGAGGGAGGAGGGGGGTGGGGGGGGTCAGGTCATCACATGACCCCAAAAGCAAAGTGGCAGCCAGGCGGAAAGGAGCTGGGAATATTGGCTGGATGAAGTTCTGTCACCATTACCTCCGCGTTGTCTTCAGGGATGATATTCCTCTGGGGATCTGTGGCAAAATAACTCATGTTAATCAGAATGTGCGTGACAGCCCCTCTCAGACAAATCCCCTCATCCGTCACACACACAGTCCTAACAGCTCTCTAACACCACTGCCACTGAGCAGATCACCTCCTCTCTCACCTCCGCTTCTATCTCTCCTCTTCCTCCTTCATTCCTTCTCTCTCTCTCTCTCTGCTTCTCCTCTCTCTCCATCCCTGTCCCTTCTACCCCTTCCCATCTTGTCTCTCTTTCTCCTCTCCCATCTTCTCTCTCACTCTCTCTCTCTGTCTCCCTCTGTCTCCCCCTCCTTTTCTCTCTCTCTCTCCTCCCTCCTTCTCTCTCTCTCCCCCTTCCCATCTTGTCTCTCTTTCGCCTCTCCCATCTTCTCTCTCACTCTCTCTCTCTCTCCCTCTGTCTCCTCCCTCCTTGTCTCTTTCTCTCTTCCCACCTTCTCTCTCTCTCCCTCCTTATCACCCACCCATCCTGCATTCTCTCTCTCCCTTCCCATATTCTCTCTTTCCTTCGCTCTCTCTCTCTCTCCCTTCCTGCATTCTCACTCTCTCCTCCTTTCTCTCTCTCCTCCCTCCTCTCTCTCCCCTCTGCCTCCTCTCTATCTTTTCCCCCTCCCTCTCTCCTCCCTTCTCACTCTCCCCTCCCTCCTTCTCTCCCCCCTTTCCCTCTCTCCCCTCTCTTCGACCCTGTTAATTTCATGGCTGAGATGGATAGATTTTTATTGGATTAAGGGGATTAAGGGTTACGAAACCAAGGTGGGTACATGGAATTAAGATACAGATCAGCTTTGATCTGATTGAATGGCGGGACAGCCTCGAGGGGCTGAATGGCCTCCTCCTTTTCCTATGTTCTCCTCTCCCCTCCCTGCTTCTCTCCCTCCCTTCCTCCCTCCTATTCCCCATGACAAGTGTTCTCAGTGTTGGTTGAGACTCATTCGCTGTATAACACATGTTACAGAGCCTGAGTATTGCTAACAAAAGAGACAGGTCGAAGCTTTTCGTCTTGCACTCATCAGGACATTTGGCAAGAATACCAATATCAGGGGAAAACAACAATTTATACTGCATGTGAAGAGAGTGCTGATTGGCAAGTAGACTCTGATTGGTGGAGGCGTTGCCATGACGAATGTGCCAAAGGCGTTCTGTTTATCACACAGATGAGTAATGTGGCATATGAATTTCAGTGCCAGTGTGATGCCCGGTATGTAGGCCGCATGTCCCAGCTGCTGTTCGCAATGGGCTGAGTACAGACTGTACCCAACCAGCCCGTGCTTGTAAAACTCAAAACACGGTGTCTAACATAAGATATGATTCTGCGATTGGACAACCCACTTGCGAATTAATCCTCAGTACGCTAAGAATCGCGCTGACAACCAGTTTAAATTTTCAGTTGGGATTGGCAGTGTGGCACCATTTGCGTGTACTGGAAGCTACATATATTAATACACGGGACCCCTTGCAGACAGAAAGGACACATGCACATGTTTCAGCTTCAACAAAATAAGTGACAGCCATTCGCTGACTCATTCCTCAGGGCAATGCCTTGATCAATCAAGGGTCAAGCTGCCTGGTTTAAAATTCAAACAATGAGTTGGCGGTTAACTGTCAGCCACCTTCAATTGGTGCATTCTCCGTGGCAAAACCTCTACCAATCAGAGGCCGCTTGCCAACCAACCATCATTCTCTTGCCATGCAGTACAAATTGTTGTTTTCCCCTTATATTGGTATTTGTGCGCAGTGTCCTGATGAGTGCAAGATGAAAAGCTTCGACCTGTCTCTTTTCTCGGCTGCATAACACGCTCTGAAATCTGAGGAACCGCTTGATTCCCCCAGTGACCGCACCCTCTTCCCCCCACCCCACCCCCCTCCACCTTCCTCTTCCGGCCCTTTCCAGGTCGAAACTGGGCCCTGCCCCCAATCGTCCTTCCCGGGTTGGTTCCTCATTAAATCTAAAAAGACCTTCGAGACACTCCGAACCAGGAGGCAGAGAAGAAGGTGCAAGGGATGGAGAGAGAGAGGGAGGGAGAGAGTAAATGTGAAGGTCTGAGAAAGAAAGTGTGCAGAAGAGGAAGCGAGAAAATGTGAAAGAGGGAGAGAGAGAAAACATGAAGGAGAGAGGAGAAAATAAGGGGGGACATGAAGTGAAAGAGAGAGAGAGA
>JANJGN010001835.1:0-104623 GCA_026770705.1 Isurus oxyrinchus | reverse complement strand
TGTTGAAGTTGTTGTTGAATTTGTTGGTGTTTTTCAATGTTGAGGTTGTTGTTGAATTTGTTGGTATTTTTCAATGTTGAGGTTGTTGTTGCTTTTAAATGTTGAGGTTGTTGTTGAATTTGTTGGTGTTTTTCAATTTTGATGTAGTTGTTGTTTTTCAATGTTGAGGTTATTGTTGAATTTTGTTGGTTTTTTCCATGTTGAGGTTGTTGTTGTTTTTCAAAGTTGAGTTATGTGTTAAATTTGTTGGTGTTTTTCAATGTTGAGGTTGTTGTTGAATTTGTTGGTGTTTTTCATTGTTGAGGTTGTTGTTGAATTTGTTGGTGTTTTTCAATGCTGAGGTTGTTGTTGAATTTGTTGGTGTTTTTTCAATGTTGAGGTTGTTGTTGTTTTTCAATGTTGAGGTTGTTGTTGTATGTGTTGGTGTTTTTCAATGTTGAGGTTGTTGTAGTTTTTTCAATGTTGAGGTTGCTGTTGAATTTGTTGGTGTTTTTCAATGTCGAGGTTGTTGTTGAATTTGTTGGTGTGCTTCATTGTTGAGGTTGTTGTTGAATTTGTTGGTGTTTTTTCAATGTTGAGGTTGTTGTTGTTTTTCAATGTTGAGGTTGTTGTTGAATTTGTTGGTGTTTTTCAATGTTGAGGTTGTTGTTGTTTTTCAATGTTGAAGTTGTTGTTGTTTTTCAATGTTGAGGTTGTTGTTGAATTTGTTGGTGTTTTTCAATGTTGAGGTTGTTGTTGAATTTGTTCGTGTTTTTAAATGTTGAGGTTGTTGTTGTTTTTCAATGTTGAGGTTGTTGTTGTATGTGTTGGTGATTTTCAATGTTGAGGTTGTTTGTAGTTTTTCAATGTTGAGGTTGTTGTTGAATTTGTTGGTGTTTTTTCAATGTCGAGGTTGTTGTTGAATTTGTTGGTGTTTTTCAATGTTGCAGTTGTTGTTGAATTTGTTGGTGTTTTTTCAATGTTGAGGTTGTTGTTGAATTTGTTGGTGTTTTTTAATGTTGAGGTTGTTGTTCAATTTTGTTGGTGTTTTTCAATGTTGAGTTTGTTCTTGTTTTTCAATGTTGTGGATGTTGTTGAATTTGTTGGTGTTTTTTCAATGTTGAGGTTGTTGTTGTTCAATGTGGAGGTTGTTGTTGAATTTGTTGGTATTTTTCAATGTTGAATTTGTTGTTGAATTTGTTGGTGTTTTTCAATGTTGAGGTTGTTGTTGTTTTTCAATGTTGAGGTTGTTGTTGAATTTGTCGGTGTTTTTCAATGTTGAGGTTGTTGTTGAATTTGTTGGCGTTTTTAAATGTTGAGGTTGTTGTTGAATTTGTTGGTGTTTTTTCAATGTTGAAGTTGTTGTTGAATTTTGTTGGTGTTTTTTCAATGTTGAGGTCGTTGCTGAATGTGATGGTGTTTTTCAATGTCGAGGTTGTTGTTGAATTTGTTGGTGTTTTTTCAATGTTGAAGTTGTTGTTGAATTTCTTGGTGTTTATCAATGTTGAGGTTGCTGTTGTTTTTCAATGTTGATGTTGTTGTTGAATTTGTTGGTGTTTTTCAATGTTGAGGTTGTTGTTGTTTTTCAATGTTGAGGTTGTTGTTGAATTTGTTGGAGTTTTTAAATGTTGAGGTTATTGTTGAATTTGTTCGTGTTTTTTCAATGTTGAGGTTGTTGTTGTTTTTCAATGTTGAGGTTGTTGTTGAATTTGTTGGTGTTTTTTCATTGTTGAGGTTGTTGTTGTTTTTCAATGTTGAGGTTGTTGTTGAATTTGTTGGTGTTTCTCAATTTCGAGGTTGTTGTTGAATTTGTAGGTGTTTTTCAATTTTGAAGTTGTTGTTGAATTTGTTGGTGTTTTTCAATGTTGAGGTTGTTGTTGTTTTTCAATGTTGAGGTTGTTGTTGAATTTGTTGGTGTTTTTGAATGTTGAAGGTTGTTGTTGAATTTGTTGGTGTTTTCTCAATGTTGAGGTTGTTGTAGTTTTTCAATGTTGGGGTTGTTGTTGAATTTGTTGGTGTTTTTCAATGTCGAGGTTGTTGTTGAATTTGTTGGTGTTTTTTCAATGTTGAAGTTGTTGTTGAATTTGTTTGTGTTTTTTCAATGTTGAGGTTGTTGTTGAATTTGTTGGTGTTTTTTCAATGTTGAGGTTGTTGTTGTTTTTTAAATGTTGAGGTTGTTGTTGAATTTGTTGGTGTTTTTCAATTTTGAGGTTGTTGTTGTTTTTTCAATGTTGACGTTGTTGTTGAATTTGTTGGTGTTTTTCCATGTTGAGGTTCTTGTTGTTTTTCAAAGTTGAGGTTGTTGTTAAATTTGTTGGTGTTTTTCAATGTTGAGGTTGTTGTTGAATTTGTTGGTGTTTTTCATTGTTGAGGTTATTGTTGAATTTGTTGGTGTTTTTTCAATGTTGAGGTTGTTGTTGTTATTTAATGTTGAGGTTGTTGTTGAATTTGTTGGTGTTTTTCAATGTTGAGGTTGTTGTTGTTTTTCAATGTTGAGGTTGTTGTTGAATTTGTTGCTGTTTTTCAATTTCGAGGTTGTTGTTGAATTTGTTGGTGTTTTTTCAATGTTGAAATTGTTGTTGAATTTGTTGGTGTTTTTCAATGTTGAGGTTGTTGTTGTTTTTCAATGTTGAGGTTGTTGTTGAATTTGTTGGTGTTTTTCAATGTTGAGGTTGTTGTTGAATTTGTTGGTGTTTTTCAATGTTGAGGTTGTTGTTGTTTTTTCTATGTTGAGGTTGTTGTTGTATGTGTTGGTGTTTTTTCAATGTTGAGGTTGTTGTTGAATTTGTTGGTGTTTTTTCAATGTTGAGGTTGTTGTTGAATTTGTTGTTGTTTTTAAATGTTGAGGTTGTTGTTGAATTTGTTGGTGTTTTTTCAATGTTTAGGTTGTTCTTGTTTTTTCAATGTTGAGGTTGTTGTTGAATTTGTTGGTGTTTTTCAATGTTGAGGTTGTTGTTGTTGTTCAATGTGGACGTTGTTGTTGAATTTGTTGGTGTTTTTTCAATGTCGAGGTTGTTGTTGTTGTTCAATGTGGAGGTTGTTGATGAATTTGTTGGTGTTTTTAAATGTTGAGGTTGTTGTTGTTTTTTCAATGTTGAGGTTGTTGTTGTATTTGTTGGTGTTTTTCAATGTTGAGGTTGTTGTTGTTGTTCAATGTGGAGGTTGTTGTTGAATTTGTTGGTGTTTTTCAATGTTGAGGTTGTTGTTGTTTTTCAATGTTGAGGTTGTTGTTGAATTTGTTGGTGTTTTTTCAATGTTGAGGTTTTTTGTTGAATTTGTTGGCGTTTTTAAATGTTGAGGTTGTTGTTGAATTTGTTGGTGTTTTTCAATGTTGAGGTTGTTGTTGAATTTGTTGGTGTTTTTTCAATGTTGAGGTTGTTGTTGTTTTTCAATGTTGAGGTCGTTGTTGAATTTGATGGTGTTTTTCAATGTCGAGGCTGTTGTTGAATTTGTTGGTGTTTTTCAATGTTGAAGTTGTTGTTGAAATTTGTTGGTGTTATTCAATGTTGAGGTTGTTGTTGTTTTTCAATGTTGAGGTTGTTGTTGAATTTGTTGGTGTTTTTCAATGTTGAGGTTGTTGTTGTTTTTCAATGTTGAGGTTGTTGTTGTTTTTCAATGTTGAGGTTGTTGTTGAATTTGTTGGTGTTTTCTCAATGTTGAGGTTGTTGTTGTTTTTCAATGTTGAGGTTGTTGTTGTATTTGTTGGTGTTTTTCAATGTTGAGGTTGTTGTATTTTTTTCAATGTTGAGGTTGTTGTTGAATTTGTTGGTGTTTATCAATGTCGAGGTTGTTGTTGAATTTGTTGGTGTTTTTCAAAGTTGAAGTTGTTGTTGAATTTGTTTGTGTTTTTCAATGTTGAGGTTGTTGTTGAATTTGTTGGTGTTTATCAATGTTGAGGTTGTTGTTGTTTTTAAAAGTTGAGGTTGTTGTTGAATTTGTTGGTGTTTTTTCCATTTTGAGGTTGTTGTTGTTTTTCAATGTTGAGGTTGTTGTTGAATTTGTTGGTGTTTTTTCCATGTTGAGGTTGTTGTTGTTTTTCAAAGTTGAGGTTGTTGTTAAATTTGGTGGTGTTTTTCAATGTTGAGGTTGTTGTTGAATTTGTTGGTGTTTTTCATTGTTGAAGTTGTTGTTGAATTTGTTGGTGTTTTTCAATGTTGAGGTTGTTGTTGTTTTTTCAATGTTGATGTTGTTGTTGAATTTGTTGGTGTTTTTTCAATGTTGAGGTTGTTGTTGTTTTTCAATGTTGAGGTTGTTGTTGTTTTTCAATGTTGAGGTTGTTGTTGAATTTGTTGGAGTTTTTCAATGTTGAGGTTGATGGTCGTTTTCAATGTTGAGGTTGTTGTTGTATTTGTTGGTGTTTTTCAATGTTGAGGTTGTTGTAGTTTTTCAATGTTGAGGTTGTTGTTGAATTTGTTGGTGTTTTTCAATGTCGAGGTTGTTGTTGAATTTGTTGGTGTTTTTTCAATGTTGAAGTTGTTGTTGAATTTTGTTGGTGTTTTTTCAATGTTGAGGTTGTTGTTGAATTTGTTGGTGTTTTTCAATGTTGAGGTTGTTGTTGTTTTTAAATGTTGAGGTTGTTGTTGAATTTGTTGGTGTTTTTCAATTTTGATGTTGTTGTTGTTTTTTCAATGTTGAGGTTATTGTTGAATTTGTTGGTTTTTTTCCATGTTGAGGTTGTTGTTGTTTTTTCAAAGTTGAGGTTGTTGTTAAATTTGTTGGTGTTTTTCAATGTTGAGGTTGTTGTTGAATTTGTTGGTGTTTTTCATTGTTGAGGTTGTTGTTGAATTTTTTTGGAGTTTTTTCAATGTTGAGGTTGTTGTTGAATTTGTTGGTGTTTTTTCAATGTTGAAGTTGTTGTTGTTGTTCAATGTGGAGGTTGTTGTTGAATTTGTTGGTGTTTTTCAATGTTGAGGTTGTTGTTGTTTTTCAATGTTGAGGTTGTTGTTGAATTTGTTGCTGTTTTTCAATGTTGAGGTTGTTGTTGAATTTGTTGGCGTTTTTAAATGTTGAGGTTGTTGTTGAATTTGTTGGTGTTTTTCAATGTTGAAGTTGTTGTTGAATTTGTTGGTGTTTTTCAATGTTGAGGTTTTTGTTGTTTTTCAATGTTGAGGTCGTTGTTGAATTTGATGGTGTTTTTCAATGTTGAGGTTGTTGTTGTTTTTCAATGTTGAGGTTGTTGTTGTTTTTCAATGTTGAGGTTGTTGTTGAATTTGTTGGTGTTTTTCAATGTTGAGGTTGATGTTCGTTTTCAATGTTGAGGTTGTTGTTGTATTTGTTGGTGTTTTTCAATGTTGAGGTTGTTGTAGTTTTTCAATGTTGAGGTTGTTGTTGAATTTGTTGGTGTTTTTCAAAGTCGAGTTTTTTGTTGAATTTGTTGGTGTTTTTCAATGTTGAAGTTGTTGTTGAATTTGTTGGTGTTTTTCAATGTTGAGGTTGTTGTTGAATTTGTTGGTATTTTTTCAATGTTGAGGTTGTTGTTGCTTTTAAATGTTGAGGTTGTTGTTGAATTTGTTGGTGTTTTTTCAATTTTGATGTAGTTGTTGTTTTTCAATGTTGAGGTTATTGTTGAATTTGTTGGTTTTTTCCATGAAGAGGTTGTTGTTGTTTTTCAAAGTTGAGTTATGTGTTAAATTTGTTGGTGTTTTTCAATGTTGAGGTTGTTGTTGAATTTGTTGGTGTTTTTCATTGTTGAGGTTGTTGTTGAATTTGTTGGTGTTTTTCAATGCTGAGGTTGTTGTTGAATTTGTTGGTGTTTTTCAATGTTGAGGTTGTTGTTGTTTTTCAATGTTGAGGTTGTTGTTGTATGTGTTGGTGTTTTTCAATGTTGAGGTTGTTGTAGTTTTTCAATGTTGAGGTTGCTGTTGAATTTGTTGGTGTTTTTCAATGTCGAGGTTGTTGTTGAATTTGTTGGTGTGCTTCATTGTTGAGGTTGTTGTTGAATTTGTTGGTGTTTTTCAATGTTGAGGTTGTTGTTGTTTTTCAATGTTGAGGTTGTTGTTGAATTTGTTGGTGTTTTTCAATGTTGAGGTTGTTGTTGTTTTTCAATGTTGAAGTTGTTGTTGTTTTTCAATGTTGAGGTTGTTGTTGAATTTGTTGGTGTTTTTCAATGTTGAGGTTGTTGTTGAATTTGTTCGTGTTTTTAAATGTTGAGGTTGTTGTTGTTTTTCAATGTTGAGGTTGTTGTTGTATGTGTTGGTGATTTTCAATGTTGAGGTTGTTGTAGTTTTTCAATGTTGAGGTTGTTGTTGAATTTGTTGGTGTTTTTCAATGTCGAGGTTGTTGTTGAATTTGTTGGTGTTTTTCAATGTTGCAGTTGTTGTTGAATTTGTTGGTGTTTTTCAATGTTGAGGTTGTTGTTGAATTTGTTGGTGTTTTTTAATGTTGAGGTTGTTGTTCAATTTGTTGGTGTTTTTCAATGTTGAGGTTGTTCTTGTTTTTCAATGTTGTGGATGTTGTTGAATTTGTTGGTGTTTTTCAATGTTGAGGTTGTTGTTGTTGTTCAATGTGGAGGTTGTTGTTGAATTTGTTGGTATTTTTCAATGTTGAATTTGTTGTTGAATTTGTTGGTGTTTTTCAATGTTGAGGTTGTTGTTGTTTTTCAATGTTGAGGTTGTTGTTGAATTTGTCGGTGTTTTTCAATGTTGAGGTTGTTGTTGAATTTGTTGGCGTTTTTAAATGTTGAGGTTGTTGTTGAATTTGTTGGTGTTTTTCAATGTTGAGGTTGTTGTTGAATTTGTTGGTGTTTTTCAATGTTGAGGTCGTTGCTGAATGTGAAGGTGTTTTTCAATGTCGAGGTTGTTGTTGAATTTGTTGGTGTTTTTCAATGTTGAAGTTGTTGTTGAATTTCTTGGTGTTTATCAATGTTGAGGTTGCTGTTGTTTTTCAATGTTGATGTTGTTGTTGAATTTGTTGGTGTTTTTCAATGTTGAGGTTGTTGTTGTTTTTCAATGTTGAGGTTGTTGTTGAATTTGTTGGAGTTTTTAAATGTTGAGGTTATTGTTGAATTTGTTCGTGTTTTTCAATGTTGAGGTTGTTGTTGTTTTTCAATGTTGAGGTTGTTGTTGAATTTGTTGGTGTTTTTCATTGTTGAGGTTGTTGTTGTTTTTCAATGTTGAGGTTGTTGTTGAATTTGTTGGTGTTTCTCAATTTCGAGGTTGTTGTTGAATTTGTAGGTGTTTTTCAATTTTGAAGTTGTTGTTGAATTTGTTGGTGTTTTTCAATGTTGAGGTTGTTGTTGTTTTTCAATGTTGAGGTTGTTGTTGAATTTGTTGGTGTTTTTGAATGTTGAAGGTTGTGGTTGAATTTGTTGGTGTTTTCTCAATGTTGAGGTTGTTGTAGTTTTTCAATGTTGGGGTTGTTGTTGAATTTGTTGGTGTTTTTCAATGTCGAGGTTGTTGTTGAATTTGTTGGTGTTTTTCAATGTTGAAGTTGTTGTTGAATTTGTTTGTGTTTTTCAATGTTGAGGTTGTTGTTGAATTTGTTGGTGTTTTTCAATGTTGAGGTTGTTGTTGTTTTTAAATGTTGAGGTTGTTGTTGAATTTGTTGGTGTTTTTCAATTTTGAGGTTGTTGTTGTTTTTCAATGTTGAGGTTGTTGTTGAATTTGTTGGTGTTTTTCCATGTTGAGGTTCTTGTTGTTTTTCAAAGTTGAGGTTGTTGTTAAATTTGTTGGTGTTTTTCAATGTTGAGGTTGTTGTTGAATTTGTTGGTGTTTTTCATTGTTGAGGTTGTTGTTGAATTTGTTGGTGTTTTTCAATGTTGAGGTTGTTGTTGTTATTTAATGTTGAGGTTGTTGTTGAATTTGTTGGTGTTTTTCAATGTTGAGGTTGTTGTTGTTTTTCAATGTTGAGGTTGTTGTTGAATTTGTTGCTGTTTTTCAATTTCGAGGTTGTTGTTGAATTTGTTGGTGTTTTTCAATGTTGAAATTGTTGTTGAATTTGTTGGTGTTTTTCAATGTTGAGGTTGTTGTTGTTTTTCAATGTTGAGGTTGTTGTTGAATTTGTTGGTGTTTTTCAATGTTGAGGTTGTTGTTGAATTTGTTGGTGTTTTTCAATGTTGAGGTTGTTGTTGTTTTTCTATGTTGAGGTTGTTGTTGTATGTGTTGGTGTTTTTCAATGTTGAGGTTGTTGTTGAATTTGTTGGTGTTTTTCAATGTTGAGGTTGTTGTTGAATTTGTTGGTGTTTTTAAATGTTGAGGTTGTTGTTGAATTTGTTGGTGTTTTTCAATGTTTAGGTTGTTCTTGTTTTTCAATGTTGAGGTTGTTGTTGAATTTGTTGGTGTTTTTCAATGTTGAGGTTGTTGTTGTTGTTCAATGTGGACGTTGTTGTTGAATTTGTTGGTGTTTTTCAATGTCGAGGTTGTTGTTGTTGTTCAATGTGGAGGTTGTTGATGAATTTGTTGGTGTTTTTAAATGTTGAGGTTGTTGTTGTTTTTCAATGTTGAGGTTGTTGTTGTATTTGTTGGTGTTTTTCAATGTTGAGGTTGTTGTTGTTGTTCAATGTGGAGGTTGTTGTTGAATTTGTTGGTGTTTTTCAATGTTGAGGTTGTTGTTGTTTTTCAATGTTGAGGTTGTTGTTGAATTTGTTGGTGTTTTTCAATGTTGAGGTTTTTGTTGAATTTGTTGGCGTTTTTAAATGTTGAGGTTGTTGTTGAATTTGTTGGTGTTTTTCAATGTTGAGGTTGTTGTTGAATTTGTTGGTGTTTTTCAATGTTGAGGTTGTTGTTGTTTTTCAATGTTGAGGTCGTTGTTGAATTTGATGTTGTTTTTCAATGTCGAGGCTGTTGTTGAATTTGTTGGTGTTTTTCAATGTTGAAGTTGTTGTTGAATTTGTTGGTGTTATTCAATGTTGAGGTTGTTGTTGTTTTTCAATGTTGAGGTTGTTGTTGAATTTGTTGGTGTTTTTCAATGTTGAGGTTGTTGTTGTTTTTCAATGTTGAGGTTGTTGTTGTTTTTCAATGTTGAGGTTGTTGTTGAATTTGTTGGTGTTTTCTCAATGTTGAGGTTGTTGTTGTTTTTCAATGTTGAGGTTGTTGTTGTATTTGTTGGTGTTTTTCAATGTTGAGGTTGTTGTATTTTTTCAATGTTGAGGTTGTTGTTGAATTTGTTGGTGTTTATCAATGTCGAGGTTGTTGTTGAATTTGTTGGTGTTTTTCAAAGTTGAAGTTGTTGTTGAATTTGTTTGTGTTTTTCAATGTTGAGGTTGTTGTTGAATTTGTTGGTGTTTACCAATGTTGAGGTTGTTGTTGTTTTTAAATGTTGAGGTTGTTGTTGAATTTGTTGGTGTTTTTCCATTTTGAGGTTGTTGTTGTTTTTCAATGTTGAGGTTGTTGTTGAATTTGTTGGTGTTTTTCCATGTTGAGGTTGTTGTTGTTTTTCAAAGTTGAGGTTGTTGTTAAATTTGGTGGTGTTTTTCAATGTTGAGGTTGTTGTTGAATTTGTTGGTGTTTTTCATTGTTGAAGTTGTTGTTGAATTTGTTGGTGTTTTTCAATGTTGAGGTTGTTGTTGTTTTTCAATGTTGATGTTGTTGTTGAATTTGTTGGTGTTTTTCAATGTTGAGGTTGTTGTTGTTTTTCAATGTTGAGGTTGTTGTTGTTTTTCAATGTTGAGGTTGTTGTTGAATTTGTTGGAGTTTTTCAATGTTGAGGTTGATGGTCGTTTTCAATGTTGAGGTTGTTGTTGTATTTGTTGGTGTTTTTCAATGTTGAGGTTGTTGTAGTTTTTCAATGTTGAGGTTGTTGTTGAATTTGTTGGTGTTTTTCAATGTCGAGGTTGTTGTTGAATTTGTTGGTGTTTTTCAATGTTGAAGTTGTTGTTGAATTTGTTGGTGTTTTTCAATGTTGAGGTTGTTGTTGAATTTGTTGGTGTTTTTCAATGTTGAGGTTGTTGTTGTTTTTAAATGTTGAGGTTGTTGTTGAATTTGTTGGTGTTTTTCAATTTTGATGTTGTTGTTGTTTTTCAATGTTGAGGTTATTGTTGAATTTGTTGGTTTTTTCCATGTTGAGGATGTTGTTGTTTTTCAAAGTTGAGGTTGTTGTTAAATTTGTTGGTGTTTTTCAATGTTGAGGTTGTTATTGAATTTGTTGGTGTTTTTCATTGTTGAGGTTGTTGTTGAATTTTTTGGAGTTTTTCAATGTTGAGGTTGTTGTTGAATTTGTTGGTGTTTTTCAATGTTGAGGTTGTTGTAGTATGTGTTGGTGATTTTCAATGTTGAGGTTGTTGTAGTTTTTCAATGTTGAGGTTGTTGTTGAATTTGTTGGTGTTTTTCAATGTCGAGGTTGTTGTTGAATTTGTTGGTGTTTTTCAATGTTGCAGTTGTTGTTGAATTTGTTGGTGTTTTTCAATGTTGAGGTTGTTGTTGAATTTGTTGGTGTTTTTTAATGTTGAGGTTGTTGTTCAATTTGTTGGTGTTTTTCAATGTTGAGGTTGTTCTTGTTTTTCAATGTTGTGGATGTTGTTGAATTTGTTGGTGTTTTTCAATGTTGAGGTTGTTGTTGTTGTTCAATGTGGAGGTTGTTGTTGAATTTGTTGGTATTTTTCAATGTTGAATTTGTTGTTGAATTTGTTGGTGTTTTTCAATGTTGAGGTTGTTGTTGTTTTTCAATGTTGAGGTTGTTGTTGAATTTGTCGGTGTTTTTCAATGTTGAGGTTGTTGTTGAATTTGTTGGCGTTTTTAAATGTTGAGGTTGTTGTTGAATTTGTTGGTGTTTTTCAATGTTGAGGTTGTTGTTGAATTTGTTGGTGTTTTTCAATGTTGAGGTCGTTGCTGAATGTGAAGGTGTTTTTCAATGTCGAGGTTGTTGTTGAATTTGTTGGTGTTTTTCAATGTTGAAGTTGTTGTTGAATTTCTTGGTGTTTATCAATGTTGAGGTTGCTGTTGTTTTTCAATGTTGATGTTGTTGTTGAATTTGTTGGTGTTTTTCAATGTTGAGGTTGTTGTTGTTTTTCAATGTTGAGGTTGTTGTTGAATTTGTTGGAGTTTTTAAATGTTGAGGTTATTGTTGAATTTGTTCGTGTTTTTCAATGTTGAGGTTGTTGTTGTTTTTCAATGTTGAGGTTGTTGTTGAATTTGTTGGTGTTTTTCATTGTTGAGGTTGTTGTTGTTTTTCAATGTTGAGGTTGTTGTTGAATTTGTTGGTGTTTCTCAATTTCGAGGTTGTTGTTGAATTTGTAGGTGTTTTTCAATTTTGAAGTTGTTGTTGAATTTGTTGGTGTTTTTCAATGTTGAGGTTGTTGTTGTTTTTCAATGTTGAGGTTGTTGTTGAATTTGTTGGTGTTTTTGAATGTTGAAGGTTGTGGTTGAATTTGTTGGTGTTTTCTCAATGTTGAGGTTGTTGTAGTTTTTCAATGTTGGGGTTGTTGTTGAATTTGTTGGTGTTTTTCAATGTCGAGGTTGTTGTTGAATTTGTTGGTGTTTTTCAATGTTGAAGTTGTTGTTGAATTTGTTTGTGTTTTTCAATGTTGAGGTTGTTGTTGAATTTGTTGGTGTTTTTCAATGTTGAGGTTGTTGTTGTTTTTAAATGTTGAGGTTGTTGTTGAATTTGTTGGTGTTTTTCAATTTTGAGGTTGTTGTTGTTTTTCAATGTTGAGGTTGTTGTTGAATTTGTTGGTGTTTTTCCATGTTGAGGTTCTTGTTGTTTTTCAAAGTTGAGGTTGTTGTTAAATTTGTTGGTGTTTTTCAATGTTGAGGTTGTTGTTGAATTTGTTGGTGTTTTTCATTGTTGAGGTTGTTGTTGAATTTGTTGGTGTTTTTCAATGTTGAGGTTGTTGTTGTTATTTAATGTTGAGGTTGTTGTTGAATTTGTTGGTGTTTTTCAATGTTGAGGTTGTTGTTGTTTTTCAATGTTGAGGTTGTTGTTGAATTTGTTGCTGTTTTTCAATTTCGAGGTTGTTGTTGAATTTGTTGGTGTTTTTCAATGTTGAAATTGTTGTTGAATTTGTTGGTGTTTTTCAATGTTGAGGTTGTTGTTGTTTTTCAATGTTGAGGTTGTTGTTGAATTTGTTGGTGTTTTTCAATGTTGAGGTTGTTGTTGAAGTTGTTGGTGTTTTTCAATGTTGAGGTTGTTGTTGTTTTTCTATGTTGAGGTTGTTGTTGTATGTGTTGGTGTTTTTCAATGTTGAGGTTGTTGTTGAATTTGTTGGTGTTTTTCAATGTTGAGGTTGTTGTTGAATTTGTTGGTGTTTTTAAATGTTGAGGTTGTTGTTGAATTTGTTGGTGTTTTTCAATGTTTAGGTTGTTCTTGTTTTTCAATGTTGAGGTTGTTGTTGAATTTGTTGGTGTTTTTCAATGTTGAGGTTGTTGTTGTTGTTCAATGTGGACGTTGTTGTTGAATTTGTTGGTGTTTTTCAATGTCGAGGTTGTTGTTGTTGTTCAATGTGGAGGTTGTTGATGAATTTGTTGGTGTTTTTAAATGTTGAGGTTGTTGTTGTTTTTCAATGTTGAGGTTGTTGTTGTATTTGTTGGTGTTTTTCAATGTTGAGGTTGTTGTTGTTGTTCAATGTGGAGGTTGTTGTTGAATTTGTTGGTGTTTTTCAATGTTGAGGTTGTTGTTGTTTTTCAATGTTGAGGTTGTTGTTGAATTTGTTGGTGTTTTTCAATGTTGAGGTTTTTGTTGAATTTGTTGGCGTTTTTAAATGTTGAGGTTGTTGTTGAATTTGTTGGTGTTTTTCAATGTTGAGGTTGTTGTTGAATTTGTTGGTGTTTTTCAATGTTGAGGTTGTTGTTGTTTTTCAATGTTGAGGTCGTTGTTGAATTTGATGTTGTTTTTCAATGTCGAGGCTGTTGTTGAATTTGTTGGTGTTTTTCAATGTTGAAGTTGTTGTTGAATTTGTTGGTGTTATTCAATGTTGAGGTTGTTGTTGTTTTTCAATGTTGAGGTTGTTGTTGAATTTGTTGGTGTTTTTCAATGTTGAGGTTGTTGTTGTTTTTCAATGTTGAGGTTGTTGTTGTTTTTCAATGTTGAGGTTGTTGTTGAATTTGTTGGTGTTTTCTCAATGTTGAGGTTGTTGTTGTTTTTCAATGTTGAGGTTGTTGTTGTATTTGTTGGTGTTTTTCAATGTTGAGGTTGTTGTATTTTTTCAATGTTGAGGTTGTTGTTGAATTTGTTGGTGTTAATCAATGTCGAGGTTGTTGTTGAATTTGTTGGTGTTTTTCAAAGTTGAAGTTGTTGTTGAATTTGTTTGTGTTTTTCAATGTTGAGGTTGTTGTTGAATTTGTTGGTGTTTACCAATGTTGAGGTTGTTGTTGTTTTTAAATGTTGAGGTTGTTGTTGAATTTGTTGGTGTTTTTCCATTTTGAGGTTGTTGTTGTTTTTCAATGTTGAGGTTGTTGTTGAATTTGTTGGTGTTTTTCCATGTTGAGGTTGTTGTTGTTTTTCAAAGTTGAGGTTGTTGTTAAATTTGGTGGTGTTTTTCAATGTTGAGGTTGTTGTTGAATTTGTTGGTGTTTTTCATTGTTGAAGTTGTTGTTGAATTTGTTGGTGTTTTTCAATGTTGAGGTTGTTGTTGTTTTTCAATGTTGATGTTGTTGTTGAATTTGTTGGTGTTTTTCAATGTTGAGGTTGTTGTTGTTTTTCAATGTTGAGGTTGTTGTTGTTTTTCAATGTTGAGGTTGTTGTTGAATTTGTTGGAGTTTTTCAATGTTGAGGTTGATGGTCGTTTTCAATGTTGAGGTTGTTGTTGTATTTGTTGGTGTTTTTCAATGTTGAGGTTGTTGTAGTTTTTCAATGTTGAGGTTGTTGTTGAATTTGTTGGTGTTTTTCAATGTCGAGGTTGTTGTTGAATTTGTTGGTGTTTTTCAATGTTGAAGTTGTTGTTGAATTTGTTGGTGTTTTTCAATGTTGAGGTTGTTGTTGAATTTGTTGGTGTTTTTCAATGTTGAGGTTGTTGTTGTTTTTAAATGTTGAGGTTGTTGTTGAATTTGTTGGTGTTTTTCAATTTTGATGTTGTTGTTGTTTTTCAATGTTGAGGTTATTGTTGAATTTGTTGGTTTTTTCCATGTTGAGGATGTTGTTGTTTTTCAAAGTTGAGGTTGTTGTTAAATTTGTTGGTGTTTTTCAATGTTGAGGTTGTTATTGAATTTGTTGGTGTTTTTCATTGTTGAGGTTGTTGTTGAATTTTTTGGAGTTTTTCAATGTTGAGGTTGTTGTTGAATTTGTTGGTGTTTTTCAATGTTGAGGTTGTTGTAGTATGTGTTGGTGTTTTTCAATGTTGAGGTTGTTGTAGTTTTTCAATGTTGAGGTTGTTGTTGAATTTGTTGGTGTTTTTCAATGTCGAGGTTGTTGTTGAATTTGTTGGTGTTTTTCATTGTTGAGGTTGTTGTTGAATTTGTTGGTGTTTTTCAATGTTGAGGTTGTTGTTGTTTTTCAATGTTGAGGTTGTTGTTGAATTTGTTGGTGTTTTTCAATGTTGAGGTTGTTGTTGTTTTTCAATGTTGAAGTTGTTGTTGTTTTTCAATGTTGAGGTTGTTGTTGAATTTGTTGGTGTTTTTCAATGTTGAGGTTGTTGTTGAATTTGTTCGTGTTTTTCAATGTTGAGGTTGTTGTTGTTTTTCAATGTTCAGGTTGTTGTATGTGTTGGTGTTTTTCACTGTTGAGGTTGTTGTAGTTTTTCATGTTGAGGTTGTTGTTGAATTTGTTGGTGTTTTTCAATGTCGAGGTTGTTGTTGAATTTGTTGGTGTTTTTCAATGTTGAAGTTGTTGTTGAATTTGTTGGTGTTTTTAAATGTTGAGGTTGTTGTTGAATTTGTTCGTGTTTTTCAATGTTGAGGTTGTTCTTGTTTTTCAATGTTGAGGATGTTGTTGAATTTGTTGTTGTTTTTCAAAGTTGAAGTTGTTGTTGTTGTTCAATGTGGAGGTTGTTGTTGAATTTGTTGGTGTTTTTCAATGTCGATTTTGTTGTGGAATTTGTTGGTATTTTTCAATGTTGAAATTGTTCTTGAATTTGTTGGTGTTTTTCAATGTTGAGGTTGTTGTTGTTTTTCAATGGTGAGGTTGTTGTTGAATTTGTTGGTGTTTTTCAATGTTGAGGTTGTTGTTGAATTTGTTGGCGTTTTTAAATGTTGAGGTTGTTGTTGAATTTGTTGGTGTTTTTCAATGTTGAGGTTGTTGTTGAATTTGTTGGTGTTTTTCAATGTTGAGGTCGTTGCTGAATGTGATGGTGTTTTTCAATGTCGAGGTTGTTGTTGAATTTGTTGGTGTTTTCCAATGTTGAAGTTGTTGTTGAATTTGTTGGTGTTTATCAATGTTGAGGTTGTTGTTGTTTTTCAATGTTGAGGTTGTTGTTGAATTTATTGGTGTTTTTCAATGTTGAGGTTGTTGTTGAATTTGTTGGTGTTTTTAAATGTTGAGGTTATTGTTGAATTTGTTGGTGTTTTTCAATGTTGAGGTTGTTGTTGTTTTTCAATGTTGAGGTTGTTGTTGAATTTGTTGGTGTTTTTCATTGTTGAGGTTGTTGTTGTTTTTCAATGTTGAGGTTGTTGTTGAATTTTTTCGTGTTTCTCAATTTCGAGGTTGTTGTTGAATTTGTAGGTGTTTTTCAATTTTGAAGTTGTTGTTGAATTTGTTGGTGTTTTTCAATGTTGAGGTTGTTGTTGTTTTTCAATGTTGAGGTTGTTGTTGAATTTGTTGGTGTTTTTGAATGTTGAAGGTTGTTGTTGAATTTGTTGGTTTTTTCTCAATGTTGAGGTTGTTGTTGTTTTTCAATGTTGAGGTTGTTGTTGTATTTGTTGGTGTTTTTCAATGTTGAGGTTGCTGTAGTTTTTCAATGTTGGGGTTGTTTTTGAATTTGTTGGTGTTTTTCAATGTCGAGGTTGTTGTTGAATTTGTTGGTGTTTTTCAATGTTGAAGTTGTTGTTGAATTTGTTTGTGTTTTTCAATGTTGAGGTTGTTGTTGAATTTGTTGGTGTTTTTCAATGTTGAGGTTGTTGTTGTTTTTAAATGTTGAGGTTGTTGTTGAATTTGTTGGTGTTTTTCAATTTTGAGTTTGTTGTTGTTTTTCAATGTTGAGGTTGTTGTTGAATTTGTTGGTGTTTTTCCATGTTGAGGTTGTTGTTGTTTTTCAAAGTTGAGGTTGTTGTTAAATTTGTTGGTGTTTTTCAATGTATTGGTTGTTGTTGAATTTGTTGGTGTTTTTCATTGTTGAGGTTGTTGTTGAAATTGTTGGTGTTTTTCAATGTTGAGGTTGTTGTTGTTTTTTAATGTTGAGGTTGTTGTTGAATTTGTTGGTGTTTTTCAATGTTGAGGTTGTTGTTGTTTTTCAATGTTGAGGTTGTTGTTGAATTTGTTGCTGTTTTTCAATTTCGAGGTTGTTGTTGAATTTGTTGGTGTTTTTCAATGTTGAAATTGTTGTTGAATTTGTTGGTGTTTTTCAATGTTGAGGTTGTTGTTGTTTTTCAATTTTGAGGTTGTTGTTGAATTTGTTGGTGTTTTTCAATGTTGAGGTTGTTGTTGAATTTGTTGGTGTTTTTCAATGTTGAGGTTGTTGTTGTTTTTCAATGTTGAGGTTGTTGTTGTATGTGTTGGTGTTTTTCAATGTTGAGGTTGTTGTTGAATTTGTTGGTGTTTTTCAATGTTGAGGTTGTTGTTGAATTTGTTGGTGTTTTTAAATGTTGAGGTTGTTGTTGAATTTGTTGGTGTTTTTCAATGTTGAGGTTGTTCTTGTTTTTCAATGTTGAGGTTGTTGTTGAATTTGTTGGTGTTTTTCAATGTTGAGGTTGTTGTTGTTGTTCAATGTGGAGGTTGTTGTTGAATTTGTTGGTGTTTTTCAATGTCGAGGTTGTTGTTGAATTTGTTGGTATTTTTCAATGTTGAATTTGTTGTTGAATTTGTTGGTGTTTTTCAATGTTGAGGTTGTTGTTGCTTTTCAATGTTGAGGTTGTTGTTGAATTTGTTGGTGTTTTTCAATGTTGAGGTTGTTGCTGAATTTGTTGGCGTTTTTAAATGTTGAGGTTGTTCTTGAATTTGTTGGTGTTTTTCAATGTTGAGGTTGTTGTTGAATTTGTTGGTGTTTTTCAATGTTGAGGTTGTTGTTGTTTTTCAATGTTGAGGTCGTTGTTGAATTTGATGGTGTTTTTCAATGTCGAGGTTGTTGTTGAATTTGTTGGTGTTTTTCAATGTTGAAGTTGTTGTTGAATTTGTTGGTGTTTTTCAATGTTGAGGTTGTTGTTGTTTTTCAGTGTTGAGGTTGTTGTTGAATTTGTTGTTGTTTTTCAATGTTGAAGGTTGTTGTTGAATTTGTTGGTGTTTTCTCAATGTTGAGTTTGTTGTTGTTTTTCAATGTTGAGGTTGTTGTTGTATTTGTTGGTGTTTTTTAATGTTGAGGTTGTTGTAGTTTTTCAATGTTGAGGTTGTTGTTGAATTTGTTGTTGTTTATCAATGTCGAGGTTGTTGTTGAATTTGTTGGTGTTTTTCAAAGTTGAAGTTGTTGTTGAATTTGTTTGTGTTTTTCAATGTTGAGGTTGTTGTTGAATTTGTTGGTGTTTTTCAATGTTGAGGTTGTTGTTGTTTTTAAAGGTTGAGGTTGTTGTTGAATTTGTTGGTGTTTTTCAATTTTGAGGTTGTTGTTTTTCAATGTTGAGGTTGTTGTTGAATTTGTTGGTGTTTTTCAATGTTGAAGTTGTTGTTGAATTTGTTGGTGTTTTTCAATGTTGAAGTTGTTGTTGAATTTGTTGGTGTTTTTCAATGTTGAGTTTGTTGTTTTTTTTCAAAGTTGAGGTTGTTGTTGAATTTGTTGGTGTTTTTCAATGTTGAGGTTGATGTTGAATTTGTTGGTGTTTTTAAATGTTGAGGTTGTTGTTGAATTTGTTGGTGTTTTTCAATGTTGAGGTTGTTCTTGTTTTTCAATGTTGAGGTTGTTGTTGAATTTGTTGGTGTTTTTCAATGTTGAGGTTGTTGTTGTTGTTCAATGTGGAGGTTGTTGTTGAATTTGTTGGTGTTTTTCAATGTCGAGGTTGTTGTTGAATTTGTTGGTATTTTTCAATGTTGAATTTGTTGTTGAATTTGTTGGTGTTTTTCAATGTTGAGGTTGTTGTTGCTTTTCAATGTTGAGGTTGTTGTTGAATTTGTTGGTGTTTTTCAATGTTGAGGTTGTTGCTGAATTTGTTGGCGTTTTTAAATGTTGAGGTTGTTCTTGAATTTGTTGGTGTTTTTCAATGTTGAGGTTGTTGTTGAATTTGTTGGTGTTTTTCAATGTTGAGGTTGTTGTTGTTTTTCAATGTTGAGGTCGTTGTTGAATTTGATGGTGTTTTTCAATGTCGAGGTTGTTGTTGAATTTGTTGGTGTTTTTCAATGTTGAAGTTGTTGTTGAATTTGTTGGTGTTTTTCAATGTTGAGGTTGTTGTTGTTTTTCAGTGTTGAGGTTGTTGTTGAATTTGTTGTTGTTTTTCAATGTTGAAGGTTGTTGTTGAATTTGTTGGTGTTTTCTCAATGTTGAGTTTGTTGTTGTTTTTCAATGTTGAGGTTGTTGTTGTATTTGTTGGTGTTTTTTAATGTTGAGGTTGTTGTAGTTTTTCAATGTTGAGGTTGTTGTTGAATTTGTTGTTGTTTATCAATGTCGAGGTTGTTGTTGAATTTGTTGGTGTTTTTCAAAGTTGAAGTTGTTGTTGAATTTGTTTGTGTTTTTCAATGTTGAGGTTGTTGTTGAATTTGTTGGTGTTTTTCAATGTTGAGGTTGTTGTTGTTTTTAAAGGTTGAGGTTGTTGTTGAATTTGTTGGTGTTTTTCAATTTTGAGGTTGTTGTTTTTCAATGTTGAGGTTGTTGTTGAATTTGTTGGTGTTTTTCAATGTTGAAGTTGTTGTTGAATTTGTTGGTGTTTTTCAATGTTGAAGTTGTTGTTGAATTTGTTGGTGTTTTTCAATGTTGAGTTTGTTGTTTTTTTTCAAAGTTGAGGTTGTTGTTGAATTTGTTGGTGTTTTTCAATGTTGAGGTTGTTGTTGAATTTGTTGGTGTTTTTCAATGTTGAGGTTGTTGTTGTTTTTCAATGTTGAGGTTGTTGTTGTATGTGTTGGTGTTTTTCAATGTTGAGGTTGTTGTAGTTTTTCAATGTTGAGGTTGTTGTTGAATTTGTTGGTGTTTTTCAATGTCGAGGTTGTTGTTGAATTTATTGGTGTTTTTCAATGTTGAGGTTGTTGTTGAATTTGTTGGTGTTTTTAAATGTTGAGGTTATTGTTGAATTGGTTGGTGTTTTTCAATGTTGAGGTTGTTGTTGTTTTTCAATGGTGAGGTTGTTGTTGAATTTGTTGGTGTTTTTCATTGTTGAGGTTGTTGTTGTTTTTCAATGTTGAGGTTGTTGTTGAATTTGTTGGTGTTTCTCAATTTCGAGGTTGTTGTTGAATTTGTAGGTGTTTTTCAATTTTGAAGTTGTTGTTGAATTTGTTGGTGTTTTTCAATGTTGAGGTTGTTGTTGTTTTTCAATGTTGAGGTTGTTGTTGAATTTGTTGGTGTTTTTGAATGTTGAAGGTTGTTGTTGAATTTGTTGGTGTTTTCTCAATGTTGAGGTTGTTGTTGTTTTTCAATGTTGAGGTTGTTGTTGTATTTGTTGGTGTTTTTCAATGTTGAGGTTGTTGTAGTTTTTCAATGTTGGGGTTGTTGTTGAATTTGTTGGTGTTTTTCAATGTCGAGGTTGTTGTTGAATTTGTTGGTGTTTTTCAATGTTGAAGTTGTTGTTGAATTTGTTTGTGTTTTTCAATGTTGAGGTTGTTGTTGAATTTGTTGGTGTTTTTCAATGTTGAGGTTGTTGTTGTTTTTAAATGTTGAGGTTGTTGTTGAATTTGTTGGTGTTTTTCCATGTTGAGGTTGTTGTTGTTTTTCAAAGTTGAGGTTGTTGTTAATTTTGTTGGTGTTTTTCAATGTTGAGGTTGTTGTTGAATTTGTTGGTGTTTTTCATTGTTGAGGTTGTTGTTGAATTTGTTGGTGTTTTTCAATGTTGAGGTTGTTGTTGTTTTTTAATGTTGAGGTTGTTGTTGAATTTGTTGGTGTTTTTCAATGTTGAGGTTGTTGTTGTTTTTCAATGTTGAGGTTGTTGTTGAATTTGTTGCTGTTTTTCAATTTCGAGGTTGTTGTTGAATTTGTTGGTGTTTTTCAATGTTGAAATTGTTGTTGAATTTGTTGGTGTTTTTCAATGTTGAGGTTGTTGTTGTTTTTCAATTTTGAGGTTGTTGTTGAATTTGTTGGTGTTTTTCAATGTCGAGGTTGTTGTTGAATTTGTTGGTGTTTTTCAATGTTGAAGTTGTTGTTGAATTTGTTTGTGTTTTTCAATGTTGAGGTTGTTGTTGAATTTGTTGGTGTTTTTCAATGTTGAGGTTGTTGTTGTTTTTAAATGTTGAGGTTGTTGTTGAATTTGTTGGTGTTTTTCCATGTTGAGGTTGTTGTTGTTTTTCAAAGTTGAGGTTGTTGTTAATTTTGTTGGTGTTTTTCAATGTTGAGGTTGTTGTTGAATTTGTTGGTGTTTTTCATTGTTGAGGTTGTTGTTGAATTTGTTGGTGTTTTTCAATGTTGAGGTTGTTGTTGTTTTTTAATGTTGAGGTTGTTGTTGAATTTGTTGGTGTTTTTCAATGTTGAGGTTGTTGTTGTTTTTCAATGTTGAGGTTGTTGTTGAATTTGTTGCTGTTTTTCAATTTCGAGGTTGTTGTTGAATTTGTTGGTGTTTTTCAATGTTGAAATTGTTGTTGAATTTGTTGGTGTTTTTCAATGTTGAGGTTGTTGTTGTTTTTCAATTTTGAGGTTGTTGTTGAATTTGTTGGTGTTTTTCAATGTCGAGGTTGTTGTTGAATTTGTTGGTGTTTTTCAATGTTGAGGTTGTTGTTGTTTTTCAATGTTGAGGTTGTTGTTGTATGTGTTGGTGTTTTTCAATGTTGAGGTTGTTGTTGAATTTGTTGGTGTTTTTCAATGTTGAGGTTGTTGTTGAATTTGTTGGTGTTTTTAAATGTTGAGGTTGTTGTTGAATTTGTTGGTGTTTTTCAATGTTGAGGTTGTTCTTGTTTTTCAATGTTGAGGTTGTTGTTGAATTTGTTGGTGTTTTTCAATGTTGAGGTTGTTGTTGTTGTTCAATGTGGAGGTTGTTGTTGAATTTGTTGGTGTTTTTCAATGTCGAGGGTGTTGTTGAATTTGTTGGTATTTTTCAATGTTGAATTTGTTGTTGAATTTGTTGGTGTTTTTCAATGTTGAGGTTGTTGTTGTTTTTCAATGTTGAGGTTGTTGTTGAATTTGTTGGTGTTTTTCAATCTTGAGGTTGTTGTTGAATTTGTTGGCGTTTTTAAATGTTGAGGTTGTTCTTGAATTTGTTGGTGTTTTTCAATGTTGAGGTTGTTGTTGAATTTGTTGGTGTTTTTCAATGTTGAGGTTGTTGTTGTTTTTCAATGTTGAGGTCGTTGTTGAATTTGATGGTGTTTTTCAATGTCGAGGTTGTTGTTGAATTTGTTGGTGTTTTTCAATTTTGAAGTTGTTGTTGAATTTGTTGGTGTTTTTCAATGTTGACGTTGTTGTTGTTTTTCAATGTTGAGGTTGTTGTTGAATTTGTTGGTGTTTTTCATTGTTGAGGTTGTTGTTGTTTATCAATGTTGAGGTTGTTGTTGTTTTTCAGTGTTGAGGTTGTTGAATTTGTTGGTGTTTTTCAATGTTGAGGTTGTTGCTGTTTTTCAATGTTGAGGTCGTTGTTGAATTTGTTGTAATTTATCAATGTCGAGGTTGTTGTTGAATTTGTTGGTGTTTTTCAAAGTTGAAGTTGTTGTTGATTTTGTTTGTGTTTTTCAATGTTGAGGTTGTTGTTGAATTTGTTGGTGTTTTTCAAAGTTGAGGTTGTTGTTGTTTTTAAAGGTTGAGGTTGTTGTTGAATTTGTTGGTGTTTTTCAATTTTGAGGTTGTTGTTGTTTTTCCATGTTGAGGTTGTTGTTGAATTTGTTGGTTTTTTTCAATGTTGAAGTTGTTGTTGAATTTGTTGGTGTTTTTCAATTTTGAAGTTGTTTTTGAATTTGTTGGTGTTTTTCAATGTTGAGGTTGTTGTTTTTTTTCAATGTTGAGGTTGTTGTTGAATTTGTTGGTGTTTTTCAATGTTGAGGTTGTTGTTGAATTTGTTGGTGTTTTTCAATGTTGAGGTTGTTGTTGTTTTTCAATGTTGAGGTTGTTGTTGTATGTGTTGGTGTTTTTCAATGTTGAGGTTGTTGTAGTTTTTCAATGTTCAGGTTGTTGTTGAATTTGTTGGTGTTTTTCAATGTCGAGGTTGTTGTTGAATTTGTTGGTGTTTTTCAATGTTGAAGTTGTTGTTGAATTTGTTGGTGTTTTTCAATGTTGAGGTTGTTGTTGAATTTGTTGGTGTTTTTAAATGTTGAGGTTGTTGTTGAATTTGTTGGTGTTTTTTAATGTTGAGGTTGTTCTTGTTTTTCAATGTTGAGGTTGTTGTTGAATTTGTTGGTGTTTTTCAATGTTGAGGTTGTTGTTGTTGTTCAATGTGGAGGTTGTTGTTGAATTTGTTGGTTTTTTTCAATGTTGAGGTTGTTGTTGTTTTTCAATGTTGAGGTTGTTGTTGTTTTTCAATGTTGAGGTTGTTGTTGAATTTGTTGGTGTTTTTCAATGTTGAGGTTGTTGTTGAATTTGTTGGAGTTTTTAAATGTTGAGGTTGTTGTTGAATTTGTTGGTGTTTTTCAATGTTGAGGTTGTTGTTGAATTTGTTTGTGTTTTTCAATGTTGAGGTTGTTGTTGTTTTTCAATGTTGAGGTCGTTGTTGAATTTGTTGGTGTTTTTCAATGTTGAAGTTGTTGTTGAATTTGTTGGTGTTTTTCAATGTTGAGGTTGTTGTTGTTTTTCAATGTTGAGGTTGTTGTCGAATTTGTTGGTGTTTTCTCGATGTTGAGGTTGTTGTTGTTTTTCAATTTCGAGGTTGTTCTTGAATTTGTTGGTGTTTTTCAATGTTGAGGTTGTTGTTGAATTTGTTGGTGTTTTTCAATGTTGAGGTTGTTGTTGTTTTTCAATGTTGAGGTCGTTGTTGAATTTGATGGTGTTTTTCAATGTCGAGGTTGTTGTTGAATTTGTTGGTGTTTTTCAATTTTGAAGTTCTTGTTGAATTTGTTGGTGTTTTTCAATGTTGACGTTGTTGTTGTTTTTCAATGTTGAGGTTGTTGTTGAATTTGTTGGTGTTTTTCATTGTTGAGGTTGTTGTTGTTTATCAATGTTGAGGTTGTTGTTGTTTTTCAGTGTTGAGGTTGTTGAATTTGTTGTTGTTTTTCAATGTTGAGGTTGTTGTTGAATTTGTTGGTGTTTTTCAATGTTGAGGTTGTTGCTGTTTTTCAATGTTGAGGTCGTTGTTGAATTTGTTGTAATTTATCAATGTCGAGGTTGTTGTTGAATTTGTTGGTGTTTTTCAAAGTTGAAGTTGTTGTTGATTTTGTTTGTGTTTTTCAATGTTGAGGTTGTTGTTGAATTTGTTGGTGTTTTTCAAAGTTGAGGTTGTTGTTGTTTTTAAAGGTTGAGGTTGTTGTTGAATTTGTTGGTGTTTTTCAATTTTGAGGTTGTTGTTGTTTTTCCATGTTGAGGTTGTTGTTGAATTTGTTGGTTTTTTTCAATGTTGAAGTTGTTGTTGAATTTGTTGGTGTTTTTCAATTTTGAAGTTGTTTTTGAATTTGTTGGTGTTTTTCAATGTTGAGGTTGTTGTTTTTTTTCAATGTTGAGGTTGTTGTTGAATTTGTTGGTGTTTTTCAATGTTGAGGTTGTTGTTGAATTTGTTGGTGTTTTTCAATGTTGAGGTTGTTGTTTTTCAATGTTGAGGTTGTTGTTGTATGTGTTGGTGTTTTTCAATGTTGAGGTTGTTGTAGTTTTTCAATGTTGAGGTTGTTGTTGAATTTGTTGGTGTTTTTCAATGTCGAGGTTGTTGTTGAATTTGTTGGTGTTTTTCAATGTTGAAGTTGTTGTTGAATTTGTTGGTGTTTTTCAATGTTGAGGTTGTTGTTGAATTTGTTGGTGTTTTTAAATGTTGAGGTTGTTGTTGAATTTGTTGGTGTTTTTTAATGTTGAGGTTGTTCTTGTTTTTCAATGTTGAGGTTGTTGTTGAATTTGTTGGTGTTTTTCAATGTTGAGGTTGTTGTTGTTGTTCAATGTGGAGGTTGTTGTTGAATTTGTTGGTTTTTTTCAATGTTGAGGTTGTTGTTGTTTTTCAATGTTGAGGTTGTTGTTGTTTTTCAATGTTGAGGTTGTTGTTGAATTTGTTGGTGTTTTTCAATGTTGAGGTTGTTGTTGAATTTGTTGGAGTTTTTAAATGTTGAGGTTGTTGTTGAATTTGTTGGTGTTTTTCAATGTTCAGGTTGTTGTTGAATTTGTTTGTGTTTTTCAATGTTGAGGTTGTTGTTGTTTTTCAATGTTGAGGTCGTTGTTGAATTTGTTGGTGTTTTTCAATGTTGAAGTTGTTGTTGAATTTGTTGGTGTTTTTCAATGTTGAGGTTGTTGTTGTTTTTCAATGTTGAGGTTGTTGTCGAATTTGTTGGTGTTTTCTCGATGTTGAGGTTGTTGTTGTTTTTCAATTTCGAGGTTGTTGTTGAATTTGTTGGTGTTTTTCAATGTTGAAATTGTTGTTGAATTTGTTGGTGTTTTTCAATGTTGAAGTTGTTGTTGTTTTTCAATTTTGAGGTTGTTGTTGAATTTGTTGCTGTTTTTCAATGTCGAGGTTGTTGTTGAATTTGTTGGTGTTTTTCAATGTTGAGGTTGTTGTTGTTTTTCAATGTTGAGGTTGTTGTTGTAAGTGTTGGTGTTTTTCAATATTGAGGTTGTTGTTGAATTTGTTGGTGTTTTTCAATGTTGAGGTTGTTGTTGAATTTGTTGGTGTTTTTAAATGTTGAGGTTGTTGTTGAATTTGTTGGTGTTTTTCAATGTTGAGGTTGTTCTTGTTTTTCAATGTTGAGGTTGTTGTTGAATTTGTTGGTGTTTTTCAATGTTGAGGTTGTTGTTGTTGTTCAATGTGGAGGTTGTTGTTGAATTTGTTGGTGTTTTTCAATGTCGAGGTTGTTGTTGAATTTGTTGGTATTTTTCAATGTTGAATTTGTTGTTGAATTTGTTGGTGTTTTTCAATGTTGAGGTTGTTGTTGTTTTTCAATGTTGAGGTTGTTGTTGAATTTGTTGGTGTTTTTCAATGTTGAGGTTGTTGTTGAATTTGTTGGCGTTTTTAAATGTTGAGGTTGTTCTTGAATTTGTTGGTGTTTTTCAATGTTGAGGTTGTTGTTGAATTTGTTGGTGTTTTTCAATGTTGAGGTTGTTGTTGTTTTTCAATGTTGAGGTCGTTGTTGAATTTGATGGTGTTTTTCAATGTCGAGGTTGTTGTTGAATTTGTTGGTGTTTTTCAATTTTGAAGTTGTTGTTGAATTTGTTGGTGTTTTTCAATGTTGAGGTTGTTGTTGTTTTTCAATGTTGAGGTTGTTGTTGAATTTGTTGGTGTTTTTCATTGTTGAGGTTGTTGTTGTTTATCAATGTTGAGGTTGTTGTTGTTTTTCAGTGTGGAGGTTGTTGTTGAATTTGTTGTTGTTTTTCAATGTTGAGGTTGTTGTTGAATTTGTTGGTGTTTTTCAATGTTGAGGTTGTTGTTGTTTTTCAATGTTGAGGTCGTTGTTGAATTTGTTGTTGTTTATCAATGTCGAGGTTGTTGTTGAATTTGTTGGTGTTTTTCAAAGTTGAAGTTGTTGTTGAATTTGTTTGTGTTTTTCAATGTTGAGGTTGTTGTTGAATTTGTTGGTGTTTTTCAAAGTTGAGGTTGTTGTTGTTTTTAAAGGTTGAGGTTGTTGTTGAATTTGTTGGTGTTTTTCAATTTTGAGGTTGTTGTTGTTTTTCCATGTTGAGGTTGTTGTTGAATTTGTTGGTGTTTTTCAATGTTGAAGTTGTTGTTGAATTTGTTGGTGTTTTTCAATTTTGAAGTTGTTTTTGAATTTGTTGGTGTTTTTCAATGTTGAGGTTGTTGTTTTTTTTCAATGTTGAGGTTGTTGTTGAATTTGTTGGTGTTTTTCAATGTTGAGGTTGTTGTTGAATTTGTTGGTGTTTTTCAATGTTGAGGTTGTTGTTGTTTTTCAATGTTGAGGTTGTTGTTGTATGTGTTGGTGTTTTTCAATGTTGAGGTTGTTGTAGTTTTTCAATGTTGAGGTTGTTGTTGAATTTGTTGGTGTTTTTCAATGTCGAGGTTGTTGTTGAATTTGTTGGTGTTTTTCAATGTTGATGTTGTTGTTGAATTTGTTGGTGTTTTTCAATGTTGAGGTTGTTGTTGAATTTGTTGGTGTTTTTAAATGTTGAGGTTGTTGTTGAATTTGTTGGTGTTTTTTAATGTTGAGGTTCTTCTTGTTTTTCAATGTTGAGGTTGTTGTTGAATTTGTTGCTGTTTTTCAATGTTGAGGTTGGTGTTGTTGTTCAATGTGGAGGTTGTTGTTGAATTTGTTGGTTTTTTTCAATGTTGAGGTTGTTGTTGTTTTTCAATGTTGAGGTTGTTGTTGTTTTTCAATGTTGAGGTTGTTGTTGAATTTGTTGGTGTTTTTCAATGTTGAGGTTGTTGTTGAATTTGTTGGAGTTTTTAAATGTTGAGGTTGTTGTTGAATTTGTTGGTGTTTTTCAATGTTGAGGTTGTTGTTGTTTTTCAATGTTGAGGTCGTTGTTGAATTTGTTGGTGTTTTTCAATGTTGAAGTTGTTGTTGAATTTGTTGGTGTTTTTCAATGTTGAGGTTGTTGTTGTTTTTCAATGTTGAGGTTGTTGTCGAATTTGTTGGTGTTTTCTCGATGTTGAGGTTGTTGTTGTTTTTCAATGTTGAGGTTGTTGTTGTATTTGTTGGTGTTTTTCAATGTTGAGGTTGTTGTAGTTTTTCAATGTTGAGGTTCTTGTTGAATTTGTTGGTGTTTATCAATGTCGAGGTTGTTGTTGAATTTGTTGGTGTTTTTCAAAGTTGAAGTTGTTGTTGAATTTGTTTGTGTTTTTCAATGTTGAGGTTGTTGTTGAATTTGTTGGTGTTTTTCAATGTTGAGGTTGTTGTTGTTTTTAAATGTTGAGGTTGTTGTTGAATTTGTTGCTGTTTTTCAATTTCGAGGTTGTTGTTGAATTTGTTGGTGTTTTTCAATGTTGAAGTTGTTGTTGAATTTGTTGGTGTTTTTCAATGTTGAGGTTGTTGTTGTTTTTCAATGTTTAGGTTGTTGTTGTTTTTCAATGTTGAGGTTGTTGTTGAATTTGTTGGTGTTTTTCAATGTTGAGGTTGATGTTCGTGTTCAATGTTGAGGCTGTTGTTGTATTTGTTGGTTTTTTTCAATGTTGAGGTTGTTGTAGTTTTTCAATGTTGAGGTTGTTGTTGAATTTGTTGGTGTTTTTCAATTTCGAGGTTGTTGTTGAATTTGTTGGTGTTTTCCATGTTGAAGTTGTTGTTGAATTTGTTGGTGTTTTTCAATGTTGAGGTTGTTGTTGAATTTGTTGGTGTTTTTCAATGTTGAGGTTGTTGTTGTTTTTAAATGTTGAGGTTGTTGTTGAATTTGTTGGTGTTTTTCAATTTTGAGGTTGTTGTTGTATGTGTTAGTGTTTTTCAATGTTGAGGTTGTTGTAGTTTTTCAATGTTGAGGTTGTTGTTGAATTTGTTGGTGTTTTTCAATGTCGAGGTTGTTGTTGAATTTATTGGTGTTTTTCAATGTTGAGGTTGTTGTTGAATTTGTTGGTGTTTTTAAATGTTGAGGTTATTGTTGAATTTGTTGGTGTTTTTCAATGTTGAGGTTGTTGTTGTTTTTCAATGTTGAGGTTGTTGTTGAATTTGTTGGTGTTTTTCATTGTTGAGGTTGTTGTTGTTTTTCAATGTTGAGGTTGTTGTTGAATTTGTTGGTGTTTCTCAATTTCGAGGTTGTTGTTGAATTTGTAGGTGTTTTTCAATTTTGAAGTTGTTGTTGAATTTGTTGGTGTTTTTCAATGTTGAGGTTGTTGTTGTTTTTCAATGTTGAGGTTGTTGTTCAATTTGTTGGTGTTTTTGAATGTTGAAGGTTGTTGTTGAATTTGTTGGTGTTTTCTCAATGTTGAGGTTGTTGTTGTTTTTCAATGTTGAGGTTGTTGTTGTGTTTGTTGGTGTTTTTCAATGTTGAGGTTGTTGTAGTTTTTCAATGTTGGGGTTGTTGTTGAATTTGTTGGTGTTTTTCAATGTCGAGGTTGTTGTTGAATTTGTTGGTGTTTTTCAATGTTGATGTTGTTGTTGAATTTGTTTGTGTTTTTCAATGTTGAGGTTGTTGTTGAATTTGTTGGTGTTTTTCAATGTTGAGGTTGTTGTTGTTTTTAAATGTTGAGGTTGTTGTTGAATTTGTTGGTGTTTTTCCATGTTGAGGTTGTTGTTGTTTTTCAAAGTTGATGTTGTTGTTAAATTTGTTGGTGTTTTTCAATGTTGAGGTTGTTGTTGAATTTGTTGGTGTTTTTCATTGTTGAGGTTGTTGTTGAATTTGTTGGTGTTTTTCAATGTTGAGGTTGTTGTTGTTTTATAATGTTGAGGTTGTTGTTGAATTTGTTGGTGTTTTTCAATGTTGAGGTTGTTGTTGTTTTTCAATTTTGAGGTTGTTGTTGAATTTGTTGGTGTTTTTCAATGTCGAGGTTGTTGTTGAATTTGTTGGTGTTTTTCAATGTTGAGGTTGTTGTTGTTTTTCAATGTTGAGGTTGTTGTTGTATGTGTTGGTGTTTTTCAATGTTGAGGTTGTTGTTGAATTTGTTGGTGTTTTTCAATGTTGAGGTTGTTGTTGAATTTGTTGGTGTTTTTAAATGTTGAGGTTGTTGTTGAATTTGTTGGTGTTTTTCAATGTTGAGGTTGTTCTTGTTTTTCAATGTTGAGGTTGTTGTTGAATTTGTTGGTGTTTTTCAATGTTGAGGTTGTTGTTGTTGTTCAATGTGGAGGTTGTTGTTGAATTTGTTGGTGTTTTTCAATGCTGAGGTTGTTGTTGTTTTTCAATGTTGAGGTTGTTGTTGTTTTTCAATGTTGAGGTTGTTGTTGAATTTGTTGGTGTTTTTCAATGTTGAGGTTGTTGTTGAATTTGTTGGAGTTTTTAAATGTTGAGGTTGTTGTTGAATTTGTTGGTGTTTTTCAATGTTGAGGTTGTTGTTGTATTTGTTTGTGTTTTTCAATGTTGAGGTTGTTGTTGTTTTTCAATGTTGAGGTCGTTGTTGAATTTGTTGGTGTTTTTCAATGTTGAAGTTGTTGTTGAATTTGTTGGTGTTTTTCAATGTTGAGGTTGTTGTTGTTTTTCAATGTTGAGGTTGTTGTCGAATTTGTTGGTGTTTTCTCGATGTTGAGGTTGTTGTTGTTTTTCAATGTTGAGGTTGTTGTTGTATTTGTTGGTGTTTTTCAATATTGAGGTTGTTGTAGTTTTTCAATGTTGAGGTTCTTGTTGAATTTGTTGGTGTTTATCAATGTCGAGGTTGTTGTTGAATTTGTTGGTGTTTTTCAAAGTTGAAGTTGTTGTTGAATTTGTTTGTGTTTTTCAATGTTGAGGTTGTTGTTTAATTTGTTGGTGTTTTTCAATGTTGAGGTTGTTGTTGTTTTTAAATGTTGAGGTTGTTGTTGAATTTGTTGGTGTTTTTCAATTTCGAGGTTGTTGTTGAATTTGTTGGTGTTTTTCAATGTTGAAGTTGTTGTTGAATTTGTTGGTGTTTTTCAATGTTGAGGTTGTTGTTGTTTTTCAATGTTTAGGTTGTTGTTGTTTTTAAATGTTGAGGTTGTTGTTGAATTTGTTGGTGTTTTTCAATTTTGAGGTTGTTGTTGTATGTGTTGGTGTTTTTCAATGTTGAGGTTGTTGCAGTTTTTCAATGTTGAGGTTGTTGTTGAATTTGTTGGTGTTTTTCAATGTCGAGGTTGTTGTTGAATTTATTGGTGTTTTTCAATGTTGAGGTTGTTGTTGAATTTGTTGGTGTTTTTAAATGTTGAGGTTATTGTTGAATTTGTTGGTGTTTTTCAATGTTGAGGTTGTTGTTGTTTTTCAATGTTGAGGTTGTTGTTGAATTTGTTGGTGTTTTTCATTGTTGAGGTTGTTGTTGTTGTTCAATGTTGAGGTTGTTGTTGAATTTGTTGGTGTTTCTCAATTTCGAGGTTGTTGTTGAATTTGTAGGTGTTTTTCAATTTTGAAGTTGTTGTTGAATTTGTTGGTGTTTTTCAATGTTGAGGTTGTTGTTGTTTTTCAATGTTGAGGTTGTTGTTGAATTTGTTGGTGTTTTTGAATGTTGAAGTTTGTTGTTGAATTTGTTGGTGCTTTCTCAATGTTGAGGTTGTTGTTGTTTTTCAATGTTGAGGTTGTTGTTGTATTTGTTGGTGTTTTTCAATGTTGAGGTTGTTGTAGTTTTTCAATGTTGGGGTTGTTGTTGAATTTGTTGGTGTTTTTCAATGTCGAGGTTGTTGTTGAATTTGTTGGTGTTTTTCAATGTTGAAGTTGTTATTGAATTTGTTTGTGTTTTTCAATGTTGAGGTTGTTGTTGAATTTGTTGGTGTTTTTCAATGTTGAGGTTGTTGTTGTTTTTAAATGTTGAGGTTGTTGTTGAATTTGTTGGTGTTTTTCCATGTTGAGGTTGTTGTTGTTTTTCAAAGTTGATGTTGTTGTTAAATTTGTTGGTGTTTTTCAATGTTGAGGTTGTTGTTGAATTTGTTGGTGTTTTTAAATGTTGAGGTTGTTGTTGAATTTGTTGGTGTTTTTCAATGTTGAGGTTGTTGTTGTTTTTTAATGTTGAGGTTGTTGTTGAATTTGTTGGTGTTTTTCAATGTTGAGGTTGTTGTTGTTTTTCAATGTTGAGGTTGTTGTTGAATTTGTTGCTGTTTTTCAATTTCGAGGTTGTTGTTGAATTTGTTGGTGTTTTTCAATGTTGAAATTGTTGTTGAATTTGTTGGTGTTTTTCAATGTTGAGGTTGTTGTTGTTTTTCAATTTTGAGGTTGTTGTTGAATTTGTTGGTGTTTTTCAATGTCGAGGTTGTTGTTGAATTTGTTGGTGTTTTTCAATGTTGAGGTTGTTGTTGTTTTTCAATGTTGAGGTTGTTGTTGTATGTCTTGGTGTTTTTCAATGTTGAGGTTGTTGTTGAATTTGTTGGTGTTTTTCAATGTTGAGGTTGTTGTTGAATTTGTTGGTGTTTTTAAATGTTGAGGTTGTTGTTGAATTTGTTGGTGTTTTTCAATGTTGAGGTTGTTCTTGTTTTTCAATGTTGAGGTTGTTGTTGAATTTGTTGGTGTTTTTCAATGTTGAGGTTGTTGTTGTTGTTCAATGTGGAGGTTGTTGTTGAATTTGTTGGTGTTTTTCAATGTCGAGGTTGTTGTTGAATTTGTTGGTATTTTTCAATGTTGAATTTGTTGTTGAATTTGTTGGTGTTTTTCAATGTTGAGGTTGTTGTTGTTTTTCAATGTTGAGGTTGTTGTTGAATTTGTTGGTGTTTTTCAATGTTGAGGTTGTTGTTGAATTTGTTGGCGTTTTTAAATGTTGAGGTTGTTCTTGAATTTGTTGGTGTTTTTCAATGTTGAGGTTGTTGTTGTTTTTCAATGTTGAGGTCGTTGTTGAATTTGATGGTGTTTTTCAATGTCGAGGTTGTTGTTGAATTTGTTGGTGTTTTTCAATGTTGAAGTTGTTGTTGAATTTGTTGGTGTTTTTCAATGTTGAGGTTGTTGTTGTTTTTCAATGTTGAGGTTGTTGTTGAATTTGTTGGTGTTTTTCATTGTTGAGGTTGTTGTTGTTCATCAATGTTGAGGTTGTTGTTGTTTTTCAGTGTTGAGGTTGTTGTTGAATTTGTTGTTGTTTTTCAATGTTGAGGTTGTTGTTGAATTTGTTGGTGTTTTTCAATGTTGAGGTTGTTGTTGTTTTTCAATGTTGAGGTCGTTGTTGAATTTGTTGTTGTTTATCAATGTCGAGGTTGTTGTTGAATTTGTTGGTGTTTTTCAAAGTTGAAGTTGTTGTTGAATTTGTTTGTGTTTTTCAATGTTGAGGTTGTTGTTGAATTTGTTGGTGTTTTTCAAAGTTGAGGTTGTTGTTGTTTTTAAAGGTTGAGGTTGTTGTTGAATTTGTTGGTGTTTTTCAATTTTGAGGTTGTTGTTGTTTTTCCATGTTGAGGTTGTTGTTGAATTTGATGGTGTTTTTCAATGTTGAAGTTGTTGTTGAATTTGTTGGTGTTTTTCAATGTTGAAGTTGTTGTTGAATTTGTTGGTGTTTTTCAATGTTGAGGTTGTTGTTTTTTTTCAATGTTGAGGTTGTTGTTGAATTTGTTGGTGTTTTTCAATGTTGAGGTTGTTGTTGAATTTGTTGGTGTTTTTCAATGTTGAGGTTGTTGTTGTTTTTCAATGTGGAGGTTGTTGAATTTGTTGGTGTTTTTCAATGTTGAGGTTGTTGTAGTTTTTCAATGTTGAGGTTGTTGTTGAATTTGTTGGTGTTTTTCAATGTCGAGGTTGTTGTTGAATTTGTTGGTGTTTTTCAATGTTGAAGTTGTTGTTGAATTTGTTGGTGTTTTTCAATGTTGAGGTTGTTGTTGAATTTGTTGGTGTTTTTAAATGTTGAGGTTGTTGTTGAATTTGTTGGTGTTTTTTAATGTTGAGGTTGTTCTTGTTTTTCAATGTTGAGGTGGTTGTTGAATTTGTTGGTGTTTTTCAATGTTGAGGTTGTTGTTGTTGTTCAATGTGGAGGTTGTTGTTGAATTTGTTGGTGTTTTTCAATGTTGAGGTTGTTGTTGTTTTTCAATGTTGAGGTTGTTGTTGTTTTTCAATGTTGAGGTTGTTGTTGAATTTGTTGGTGTTTTTCAATGTTGAGGTTGTTGTTGAATTTGTTGGAGTTTTTAAATGTTGAGGTTGTTGTTGAATTTGTTGGTGTTTTTCAATGTTGAGGTTGTTGTTGAATTTGTTTGTGTTTTTCAATGTTGAGGTTGTTGTTGTTTTTCAATGTTGAGGTCGTTGTTGAATTTGTTGGTGTTTTTCAATGTTGAAGTTGTTGTTGAATTTGTTGGTGTTTTTCAATGTTGAGGTTGTTGTTGTTTTTCAATGTTGAGGTTGTTGTCGAATTTGTTGGTGTTTTCTCGATGTTGAGGTTGTTGTTGTTTTTCAATGTTGAGGTTGTTGTTGTATTTGTTGGTGTTTTTCAATGTTGAGGTTGTTGTAGTTTTTCAAAGTTGAGGTTCTTGTTGAATTTGTTGGTGTTTATCAATGTCGAGGTTGTTGTTGAATTTGTTGGTGTTTTTCAAAGTTGAAGTTGTTGTTGAATTTGTTTGTGTTTTTCAATGTTGAGGTTGTTGTTGAATTTGTTGGTGTTTTTCAATGTTGAGGTTGTTGTTGTTTTTAAATGTTGAGGTTGTTGTTGAATTTGTTGCTGTTTTTCAATTTCGAGGATGTTGTTGAATTTGTTGGTGTTTTTCAATGTTGAAGTTGTTGTTGAATTTGTTGGTGTTTTTCAATGTTGAGGTTGTTGTTGTTTTTCAATGTTTAGGTTGTTGTTGTTTTTCAATGTTGAGGTTGTTGATGAATTTGTTGGTGTTTTTCAATGTTGAGGTTGATGTTCGTGTTCAATGTTTAGGCTGTTGTTGTATTTGTTGGTGTTTTTCAATGTTGAGGTTGTTGTAGTTTTTCAATGTTGAGGTTGTTGTTGAATTTGTTGGTGTTTTTCAATGTCGAGGTTGTTGTTGAATTTGTTGGTGTTTTCCATGTTGAAGTTGTTGTTGAATTTGTTGGTGTTTTTCAATGTTGAAGTTGTTGTTGAATTTGTTGTTGTTTTTCAATGTTGAGGTTGTTGTTGTTTTTAAATGTTGAGGTTGTTGTTGAATTTGTTGGTGTTTTTCAATTTTGAGGTTGTTGTTGTTTTTCAATGTTGAGGTTATTGTTGAATTTGTTTGTTTTTTCCATGTTGAGGTTGTTGTTGTTTTTCAAAGTTGAGGTTGTTGTTAAATTTGTTGGTGTTTTTCAATGTTGAGGTTGTTGTTGAATTTGTTGGTGTTTTTCATTGTTGAGGTTGTTGTTGAATTTGTTGTTGTTTTTCAATGTTGAGGTTGTTGTTGAATTTGTTGGTGTTTTTCAATGTTGAGGTTGTTGTTGAATTTGTTGGTGTTTTTAAATGTTGAGGTTGTTGTTGAATTTGTTGGTGTTTTTCAATGTTGAGGTTGTTCTTGTTTTTCAATGTTGAGGTTGTTGTTGAATTTGTTGGTGTTTTTCAATGTTGAGGTTGTTGTTGTTGTTCAATGTGGAGGTTGTTGTTGAATTTGTTGGCGTTTTTAAATGTTGAGGTTGTTGTTGAATTTGTTGGTGTTTTTCAATGTTGAGGTTGTTGTTGAATTTGTTGGTGTTTTTCAATGTTGAGGTTGTTGTTGTTTTTTAATGTTGAGGTCGTTGTTGAATTTGATGGTGTTTTTCAATGTCGAGGTTGTTGTTGAATTTGTTGGTGTTTTTCAATGTTGAGGTTGTTGTTGTTTTTGTTGGTGTTTTTCAATGTTGAGGTTGTTGTAGTTTTTCAATGTTGAGGTTGTTGTTGAATTTGTTGGTGTTTATCAATGTCGAGGTTGTTGTTGAATTTGTTGGTGTTTTTCAAAGTTGAAGTTGTTGTTGAATTTGTTTGTGTTTTTCAATGTTGAGGTTGTTGTTGAATTTGTTGGTGTTTTTCAATGTTGAGGTTTTTGTTGTTTTTAAAAGTTGAGGTTGTTGTTGAATTTGTTGGTGTTTTTCAATTTTGATGTTGTTGTTGTTTTTCAATCTTGAGGTTGTTGTTGAATTTGTTGGTGGTTTTCCATGTTGAGGTTGTTGTTGTTTTTCAAAGTTGAGGTTGTTGTTAAATTTGGTGGTGTTTTTCAATGTTGAGGTTGTTGTTGAATTTGTTGGTGTTTTTCTTTGTTGAGGTTGTTGTTGAATTAGTTGGTGTTTTTCAATGTTGAGGTTGTTGTTGTTTTTTAATGTTGAGGTTGTTGTTGAATTTGTTGGTGTTTTTCAATGTTGAGGTTGTTGTTGTTTTTCAATGTTGAGGTTGTTGTTGAATTTGTTGCTGTTATTCAATTTCGAGGTTGTTGTTGAATTTGTTGGTGTTTTTCAATGTTGAAGTTGTTGTTGAATTTGTTGGTGTTTTTCAATGTTGAGGTTGTTGTTGTTTTTCAATGTTTAGGTTGTTGTTGAATTTGTTGGTGTTTTTCAATGTTGAGGTTGTTGTTGTTTTTCAATGTTGAGGTTGTTGTTGTTTTTCAATGTTGAGGTTGTTGTTGAATTTGTTGGTGTTTTTCAATGTTGAGGTTGATGTTCGTGTTCAATGTTGAGGTTGTTGTTATATTTGTTGGTGTTTTTCAATGTTGAGGTTGTTGTTGTTTTTCAATGTTGAGGTTGTTGTTGAATTTGTTGGTGTTTTTCAATGTCGAGGTTGTTGTTGAATTTGTTGGTGTTTTTCAATGTAGAAGTTGTTGTTGAATTTGTTGGTGTTTTTCAATGTTGAGGTTGTTGTTGAATTTGTTGGTGTTTTTCAATGTTGAGGTTGTTGTTGTTTTTAAATGTTGAGGTTGTTGTTGAATTTGTTGGTGTTTTTCAATTTTGAGGTTGTTGTTTTTCAATGTTGAGGTTATTGTTGAATTTGTTGGTTTTTTCCATGTTGAGGTTGTTGTTGTTATTCAAAATTGAGGTTGTTGTTAAATTTGTTGGTGTTTTTCAATGTTGAGGTTGTTGTTGAATTTGCTGGTGTTTTTCATTTTTGAGGTTGTTGTTGAATTTGTTGGTGTTTTTCAATGTTGAGGTTGTTGTTGAATTTGTTGGTGTTTTTCAATGTTGAGGTTGTTGTTGTTTTTCAATGTTGAGGTTGTTGTTGTATGTGTTGGTGTTTTTCAATGTTGAGGTTGTTGTAGTTTTTCAATGTTGAGGTTGTTGTTGAATTTGTTGGTGTTTTTCAATGTCGAGGTTGTTGTTGAATTTGTTGGTGTATTTCATTGTTGAGGTTGTTGTTGGATTTGTTGGTGTTTTTCAATGTTGAGGTTGTTGTTGTTTTTCAATGTTGAGGTTGTTGTTGAATTTGTTGGTGTTTTTCAATGTTGAGGTTGTTGTTGTTTATCAATGTTGAAGTTGTTGTTGTTTTTCAATGTTGAGGTTGTTTTTGAATTTGTTGGTTTTTTCAATGTTGAGGTTGTTGTTGAATTTGTTGGTGTTGTTCAATGTTGAGGTTGTTGTTGTTTTTCAATGTTGAGGTTGTTGTTGTATGTGTTGGTGTTTTTCAATGTTGAGGTTGTTGTAGTTTTTCAATGTTGAGGTTGTTGTTGAATTTGTTGGTGTTTTTCAATGTCGAGGAAGTTGTTGAATTTGTTGGTGTTTTTCAATGTTGAAGTTGTTGTTGAATTTGTTGGTGTTTTTCAATGTTGAGGTTGTTGTTGAATTTGTTGGTGTTTTTAAATGTTGAGGTTGTTGTTGAATTTGTTGGTGTTTTTCAATGTTGAGGTTGTTCTTGTTTTTCAATGTTGAGGTTGTTGTTGAATTTGTTGGTGTTTTTCAATGTTGAGGTTGTTGTTGTTGTTCAATGTGGAGGTCGTTGTTGAATTTGTTGGTGTTTTTCAATGTCGATTTTGTGGTTGAATTTGTTGGTATTTTTCAATGTTGAATTTGTTGTTGAATTTGTTGGTGGTTTTCAATGTTGAGGTTGTTGTTGTTTTTCAATGTTGAGGTTGTTGTTGAATTTGTTGGTGTTTTTAAATGTTGAGGTTGTTGTTGAATTTGTTGGCGTTTTTAAATGTTGAGGTTGTTGTTGAATTTGTTGGTGTTTTTCAATGTTGAGGTTTTTGTTGAATTTGTTGGTGTTTTTCAATGTTGAAGTTGTTGTTGTTTTTCAATGTTGAGGTCGTTGCTGAATGTGATGGTGTTTTTCAATGTCGAGGTTGTTGTTGAATTTGTTGGTGTTTATCAATGTTGAGGTTGTTGTTGTTTTTCAATGTTGAGGTTGTTGTTGAATTTGTTGGTGTTTTTCAATGTTGAGGTTGTTGTTGTTTTTCAATGTTGAGGTTGTTGTTGAATTTGTTGGTGTTTTTAAATGTTGAGGTTATTGTTGAATTTGTTGGTGTTTTTCAAAGTTGAGGTTGTTGTTGTTTTTCAATGTTGAGGTTGTTGTTGAATTTGTTGGTGTTTTTCATTGTTGAGGTTGTTGTTGTTTTTCAATGTTGAGGTTGTTGTTGAATTTGTTGGTGTTTTTCAATTTCGAGGTTGTTGTTGAATTTGTAGGTGTTTTTCAATTTTGAAGTTGTTGTTGAATTTGTTGGTGTTTTTCAATGTTGAGGTTGTTGTTGTTTTTCAATGTTGAGGTTGTTGTTGAATTTGTTGGTGTTTTTCAATGTTGAAGGTTGTTGTTGAATTTGTTGGTGTTTTCTCAATGTTGAGGTTGTTGTTGTTTTTCAATGTTGAGGTTGTTGTTGAATTTGTTGGTGTTTTTCAATGTTGAGGTTGTAGTTTTTCAATGTTGGGGTTCTTGTTGAATTTGTTGGTGTTTTTCAATGTCGAGGTTGTTGTTGAATTTGTTGGTGTTTTTCAATGTTGAAGTTGTTGTTCAATTTGTTTGTGTTTTTCAATGTTGAGGTTGTTGTTGAATTTGTTGGTGTTTTTCAATGTTGAGGTTGTTGTTGTTTTTAAATGTTGAGGTTGTTGTTGAATTTGTTGGTGTTTTTCAATTTTGAGGTTGTTGTTGTTTTTCAATGTTGAGGTTGTTGTTGAATTTGTTGGTGTTTTTCCATGTTGAGGTTGTTGTAGTTTTTTAAAGTTGAGGTTGTTGTTAAATTTGTTGGTGTTTTTCAATGTCGAGGTTGTTGTTGAATTTGTTGGTGTATTTCATTGTTGAGGTTGTTGTTGAATTTGTTGGTGTTTTTCAATGTTGAGGTTGTTGTTGTTTTTCAATGTTGAGGTTGTTGTTGAATTTGTTGGTGTTTTTCAATGTTGAGGTTGTTGTTGTTTTTCAATGTTGAAGTTGTTGTTGTTTTTCAATGTTGAGGTTGTTTTTGAATTTGTTGGTTTTTTCAATGTTGAGGTTGTTGTTGAATTTGTTGGTGTTTTTCAATGTTGAGGTTGTTGTTGTTTTTCAATGTTGAGGTTGTTGTTGTATGTGTTGGTGTTTTTCAATGTTGAGGTTGTTGTAGTTTTTCAATGTTGAGGTTGTTGTTGAATTTGTTGGTGTTTTTCAATGTCGAGGTTGTTGTTGAATTTGTTGGTGTTTTTCAATGTTGAAGTTGTTGTTGAATTTGTTCGTGTTTTTCAATGTTGAGGTTGTTGTTGAATTTGTTGGTGTTTTTAAATGTTGAGGTTGTTGTTGAATTTGTTGGTGTTTTTCAATGTTGAGGTTGTTCTTGTTTTTCAATGTTGAGGTTGTTGTTGAATTTGTTGGTGTTTTTCAATGTTGAGGTTGTTGTTCTTGTTCAATGTGGAGGTTGTTGTTGAATTTGTTGGTGTTTTTCAATGTCGATTTTGTGGTTGAATTTGTTGGTATTTTTCAATGTTGAATTTGTTGTTGAATTTGTTGGTGGTTTTCAATGTTGAGGTTGTTGTTGTTTTTCAATGTTGAGGTTGTTGTTGAATTTGTTGGTGTTTTTAAATGTTGAGGTTGTTGTTGAATTTGTTGGCGTTTTTAAATGTTGAGGTTGTTGTTGAATTTGTTGGTGTTTTTCAATGTTGAGGTTTTTGTTGAATTTGTTGGTGTTTTTCAATGTTGAAGTTGTTGTTGTTTTTCAATGTTGAGGTCGTTGCTGAATGTGATGGTGTTTTTCAATGTCGAGGTTGTTGTTGAATTTGTTGGTGTTTATCAATGTTGAGGTTGTTGTTGTTTTTCAATGTTGAGGTTGTTGTTGAATTTGTTGGTGTTTTTCAATGTTGAGGTTGTTGTTGTTTTTCAATGTTGAGGTTGTTGTTGAATTTGTTGGTGTTTTTAAATGTTGAGGTTATTGTTGAATTTGTTGGTGTTTTTCAAAGTTGAGGTTGTTGTTGTTTTTCAATGTTGAGGTTGTTGTTGAATTTGTTGGTGTTTTTCATTGTTGAGGTTGTTGTTGTTTTTCAATGTTGAGGTTGTTGTTGAATTATTTGGTGTTTTTCAATTTCGAGGTTGTTGTTGAATTTGTAGGTGTTTTTCAATTTTGAAGTTGTTGTTGAATTTGTTGGTGTTTTTCAATGTTGAGGTTGTTGTTGTTTTTCAATGTTGAGGTTGTTGTTGAATTTGTTGGTGTTTTTCAATGTTGAAGGTTGTTGTTGAATTTGTTGGTGTTTTCTCAATGTTGAGGTTGTTGTTGTTTTTCAATGTTGAGGTTGTTGTTGTATTTGTTGGTGTTTTTCAATGTTGAGGTTGTAGTTTTTCAATGTTGGGGTTGTTGTTGAATTTGTTGGTGTTTTTCAATGTCGAGGTTGTTGTTGAATTTGTTGGTGTTTTTCAATGTTGAAGTTGTTGTTGAATTTGTTTGTGTTTTTCAATGTTGAGGTTGTTGTTGAATTTGTTGGTGTTTTTCAATGTTGAGGTTGTTGTTGTTTTTCAATCTTGAGGTTGTTGTTGAATTTGTTGGTGTTTTTCAATTTTGAGGTTGTTGTTGTTTTTCAATGTTGAGGTTGTTGTTGAATTTGTTGGTGTTTTTCCATGTTGAGGTTGTTGTAGTTTTTTAAAGTTGAGGTTGTTGTTAAATTTGTTGGTGTTTTTCAATGTTGAGGTTGTTGTTGAATTTGTTGGTGTTTTTCATTGTTGAGGTTGTTGTTGAATTTATTGGTGTTTTTCAATGTTGAGGTTGTTGTTGTTTTTTAATGTTGAGGTTGTTGTTGAATTTGTTGGTGTTTTTCAATGTTGAGGTTGTTGTTGTTTTTCAATGTTGAGGTTGTTGTTGAATTTGTTGCTGTTTTTCAATTTCGAGGTTGTTGTTGAATTTCTTGGTGTTTTTCAATGTTGAAATTGTTGTTGAATTTGTTGGTGTTTTTCAATGTTGAGGTTGTTGTTGTTTTTCAATGTTGAGGTTGTTGTTGAATTTGTTGGTGTTTTTCAATGTTGAGGTTGTTGTTGAATTTGTTGGTGTTTTTCAAAGTTGAGGTTGTTGTTGTTTTTCAATGTTGAGGTTGTTGTTGTATGTGTTGGTGTTTTTCAATGTTAAGGTTGTTGTTGAATTTGTTGGTGTTTTTCAATGTTGAGGTTGTTCCTGTTTTTCAATGTTGAGGTTGTTGTTGAATTTGTTGGTGTTTTTCAATGTTGAGGTTGTTGTTGTTGTTCAATGTGGAGGTTGTTGTTGAATTTGTTGGTGTTTTTCAAAGTCGAGGTTGTTGTTGAATTTGTTGGTATTTTTCAATGTTGAATTTGTTGTTGAATTTGATGGTGTTTTTCAATGTTGAGGTTGTTGTTGTTTTTCAATGTTGAGGTTGTTGTTGAATTTGTTGGTGTTTTTCAATGTTGAGGTTGTTGTTGAATTTGTTGGCGTTTTTAAATGTTGAGGTTGTTGTTGAATTTGTTGGTGTTTTTCAATGTTGAGGTTGTTGTTGAATTTGTTGGTGTTTTCAATGTTGAGGTTGCTGTTGTTTTTCAATGTTGAGGTCGTTGTTGAATTTGATGGTGTTTTTCAATGTCGAGGTTGTTGTTGAATTTGTTGGTGTTTTTCAATGTTGAAGTTGTTGTTGAATTTGATGGTGTTTTTCAATGTTGAGGTTGTTGTTGAATTTGTTGGCGTTTTGAAATGTTGAGGTTGTTGTTGAATTTGTTGGTGTTTTTCAATGTTGAGGTTGTTGTTGAATTTGTTGGTGTTTTTCAATGTTGAGGTTGTTGTTGTTTTTCAATGTTGAGGTTGTTGTTGAATTTGGTGTTTTTCAATGTTGAGGTTGTTGTTGTTTTTCAATGTTGAGGTTGTTGTTGTTTTTCAATGTTGAGGTTGTTGTTGAATTTGTTGGTGTTTTTCAATGTTGAAGGTTGTTGTTGAATTTGCTGGTGTTTTCTCAATGTTGAGGTTGTTGTTGTTTTTCAATGTTGAGGTTGTTGTTGTATTTGTTGGTGTTTTTCAATGTTGAAGGTTGTTGTAGTTTGTCAATGTTGAGGTTGTTGTTGAATTTGTTGGTGTTTATCAATGTCGAGGTTGTTGTTGAATTTGTTGGTGTTTTTCAAAGTTGAAGTTGTTGTTGAATTTGTTTGTGTTTTTCAATGTTGAGGTTTTGTTGAATTTGTTGGTGTTTTTCAATGTTGAGGTTGTTGTTGTTTTTAAAGGTTGAGGTTGTTGTTGAATTTGTTGGTGTTTTTCAATGTTGAGGTTGTTCCTGTTTTTCAATGTTGAGGTTGTTGTTGAATTTGTTGGTGTTTTTCAATGTTGAGGTTGTTGTTGTTGTTCAATGTGGAGGTTGTTGTTGAATTTGTTGGTGTTTTTCAATGTCGAGGTTGTTGTTGAATTTGTTGGTATTTTTCAATGTTGAATTTGTTGTTGAATTTGATGGTGTTTTTCAATGTTGAGGTTGTTGTTGTTTTTCAATGTTGAGGTTGTTGTTGAATTTGTTGGTGTTTTTCAATGTTGAGGTTGTTGTTGAATTTGTTGGCGTTTTTAAATGTTGAGGTTGTTGTTGAATTTGTTGGTGTTTTTCAATGTTGAGGTTGTTGTTGAATTTGTTGGTGTTTTTCAATGTTGAGGTTGTTGTTGAATTTGTTGGTGTTTTTCAATTTCGAGGTTGTTGTTGAATTTGTAGGTGTTTTTCACTTTTGAAGTTGTTGTTGAATTTGTTGGTGTTTTTCAATGTTGAGGTTGTTGTTGTTTTTCAATGTTGAGGTTGTTGTTGAATTTGTTGGTGTTTTTCAATGTTGAAGGTTGTTGTTGAATTTGTTGGTGTTTTCTCAATGTTGAGGTTGTTGTTGTTTTTCAATGTTGAGGTTGTTGTTGTATTTGTTGGTGTTTTTCAATGTTGAGGTTGTAGTTTTTCAATGTTGGGGTTGTTGTTGAATTTGTTGGTGTTTTTCAATGTCGAGGTTGTTGTTGAATTTGTTGGTGTTTTTCAATGTTGAAGTTGTTGTTGAATTTGTTTGTGTTTTTCAATGTTGAGGTTGTTGTTGAATTTGTTGGTGTTTTTCAATGTTGAGGTTGTTGTTGCTTTTAAATGTTGAGGTTGTTGTTGAATTTGTTGGTGTTTTTCAATTTTGAGGTTGTTGTTGTTTTTCAATGTTGAGGTTGTTGTTGAATTTGTTGGTGTTTTTCCATGTTGAGGTTGTTGTAGTTTTTTAAAGTTGAGGTTGTTGTTAAATTTGTTGGTGTTTTTCAATGTTGAGGTTGTTGTTGAATTTGTTGGTGTTTTTCATTGTTGAGGTTGTTGTTGAATTTATTGGTGTTTTTCAATGTTGAGGTTGTTGTTGTTTTTTAATGTTGAGGTTGTTGTTGAATTTGTTGGTGTTTTTCAATGTTGAGGTTGTTGTTGTTTTTCAATGTTGAGGTTGTTGTTGAATTTGTTGGTGTTTTTCAATTTCGAGGTTGTTGTTGAATTTCTTGGTGTTTTTCAATGTTGAAATTGTTGTTGAATTTGTTGGTGTTTTTCAATGTCGATTTTGTGGTTGAATTTGTTGGTATTTTTCAATGTTGAATTTGTTGTTGAATTTGTTGGTGGTTTTCAATGTTGAGGTTGTTGTTGTTTTTCAATGTTGAGGTTGTTGTTGAATTTGTTGGTGTTTTTAAATGTTGAGGTTGTTGTTGAATTTGTTGGCGTTTTTAAATGTTGAGGTTGTTGTTGAATTTGTTGGTGTTTTTCAATGTTGAGGTTTTTGTTGAATTTGTTGGTGTTTTTCAATGTTGAAGTTGTTGTTGTTTTTCAATGTTGAGGTCGTTGCTGAATGTGATGGTGTTTTTCAATGTCGAGGTTGTTGTTGAATTTGTTGGTGTTTATCAATGTTGAGGTTGTTGTTGTTTTTCAATGTTGAGGTTGTTGTTGAATTTGTTGGTGTTTTTCAATGTTGAGGTTGTTGTTGTTTTTCAATGTTGAGGTTGTTGTTGAATTTGTTGGTGTTTTTAAATGTTGAGGTTATTGTTGAATTTGTTGGTGTTTTTAAAAGTTGAGGTTGTTGTTGTTTTTCAATGTTGAGGTTGTTGTTGAATTTGTTGGTGTTTTTCATTGTTGAGGTTGTTGTTGTTTTTCAATGTTGAGGTTGTTGTTGAATTTTTTGGTGTTTTTCAATTTCGAGGTTGTTGTTGAATTTGTAGGTGTTTTTCAATTTTGAAGTTGTTGTTGAATTTGTTGGTGTTTTTCAATGTTGAGGTTGTTGTTGTTTTTCAATGTTGAGGTTGTTGTTGAATTTGTTGGTGTTTTTCAATGTTGAAGGTTGTTGTTGAATTTGTTGGTGTTTTCTCAATGTTGAGGTTGTTGTTGTTTTTCAATGTTGAGGTTGTTGTTGTATTTGTTGGTGTTTTTCAATGTTGAGGTTGTAGTTTTTCAATGTTGGGGTTGTTGTTGAATTTGTTGGTGTTTTTCAATGTCGAGGATGTTGTTGAATTTGTTGGTGTTTTTCAATGTTGAAGTTGTTGTTGAATTTGTTTGTGTTTTTCAATGTTGAGGTTGTTGTTGAATTTGTTCGTGTTTTTCAATGTTGAGGTTGTTGTTGTTTTTAAATGTTGAGGTTGTTGTTGAATTTGTTGGTGTTTTTCAATTTTGACGTTGTTGTTGTTTTTCAATGTTGAGGTTGTTGTTGAATTTGTTGGTGTTTTTCCATGTTGAGGTTGTTGTAGTTTTTTAAAGTTGAGGTTGTTGTTAAATTTGTTGGTGTTTTTCAATGTTGAGGTTGTTGTTGAATTTGTTGGTGTTTTTCATTGTTGAGGTTGTTGTTGAATTTATTGGTGTTTTTCAATGTTGAGGTTGTTGTTGTTTTTTAATGTTGAGGTTGTTGTTGAATTTGTTGGTGTTTTTCAATGTTGAGGTTGTTGTTGTTTTTCAATGTTGAGGTTGTTGTTGAATTTGTTGCTGTTTTTCAATTTCGAGGTTGTTGTTGAATTTCTTGGTGTTTTTCAATGTTGAAATTGTTGTTGAATTTGTTGGTGTTTTTCAATGTTGAGGTTGTTGTTGTTTTTCAATGTTGAGGTTGTTGTTGAATTTGTTGGTGTTTTTCAATGTTGAGGTTGTTGTTGAATTTGTTGGTGTTTTTCAAAGTTGAGGTTGTTGTTGTTTTTCAATGTTGAGGTTGTTGTTGTATGTGTTGGTGTTTTTCAATGTTAAGGTTGTTGTTGAATTTGTTGGTGTTTTTCAATGTTGAGGTTGTTCCTGTTTTTCAATGTTGAGGTTGTTGTTGAATTTGTTGGTGTTTTTCAATGTTGAGGTTGTTGTTGTTGTTCAATGTGGAGGTTGTTGTTGAATTTGTTGGTGTTTTTCAATGTCGAGGTTGTTGTTGAATTTGTTGGTATTTTTCAATGTTGAATTTGTTGTTGAATTTGATGGTGTTTTTCAATGTTGAGGTTGTTGTTGTTTTTCAATGTTGAGGTTGTTGTTGAATTTGTTGGTGTTTTTCAATGTTGAGGTTGTTGTTGAATTTGTTGGCGTTTTTAAATGTTGAGGTTGTTGTTGAATTTGTTGGTGTTTTTCAATGTTGAGGTTGTTGTTGAATTTGTTGGTGTTTTTCAATGTTAAGGTTGCTGTTGTTTTTCAATGTTGAGGTCGTTGTTGAATTTGATGGTGTTTTTCAATGTCGAGGTTGTTGTTGAATTTGTTGGTGTTTTTCAATGTTGAAGTTGTTGTTGAATTTGATGGTGTTTTTCAATGTTGAGGTTGTTGTTGAATTTGTTGGCGTTTTTAAATGTTGAGGTTGTTGTTGAATTTGTTGGTGTTTTTCAATGTTGAGGTTGTTGTTGAATTTGTTGGTGTTTTTCAATGTTGAGGTTGTTGTTGTTTTTCAATGTTGAGGTTGTTGTTGAATTTGGTGTTTTTCAATGTTGAGGTTGTTGTTGTTTTTCAATGTTGAGGTTGTTGTTGTTTTTCAATGTTGAGGTTGTTGTTGAATTTGTTGGTGTTTTTCAATGTTGAAGGTTGTTGTTGAATTTGCTGGTGTTTTCTCAATGTTGAGGTTGTTGTTGTTTTTCAATGTTGAGGTTGTTGTTGTATTTGTTGGTGTTTTTCAATGTTGAAGGTTGTTGTAGTTTGTCAATGTTGAGGTTGTTGTTGAATTTGTTGGTGTTTATCAATGTCGAGGTTGTTGTTGAATTTGTTGGTGTTTTTCAAAGTTGAAGTTGTTGTTGAATTTGTTTGTGTTTTTCAATGTTGAGGTTTTGTTGAATTTGTTGGTGTTTTTCAATGTTGAGGTTGTTGTTGTTTTTAAAGGTTGAGGTTGTTGTTGAATTTGTTGGTGTTTTTCAATGTTGAGGTTGTTCCTGTTTTTCAATGTTGAGGTTGTTGTTGAATTTGTTGGTGTTTTTCAATGTTGAGGTTGTTGTTGTTGTTCAATGTGGAGGTTGTTGTTGAATTTGTTGGTGTTTTTCAATGTCGAGGTTGTTGTTGAATTTGTTGGTATTTTTCAATGTTGAATTTGTTGTTGAATTTGATGGTGTTTTTCAATGTTGAGGTTGTTGTTGTTTTTCAATGTTGAGGTTGTTGTTGAATTTGTTGGTGTTTTTCAATGTTGAGGTTGTTGTTGAATTTGTTGGCGTTTTTAAATGTTGAGGTTGTTGTTGAATTTGTTGGTGTTTTTCAATGTTGAGGTTGTTGTTGAATTTGTTGGTGTTTTTCAATGTTGAGGTTGTTGTTGAATTTGTTGGTGTTTTTCAATTTCGAGGTTGTTGTTGAATTTGTAGGTGTTTTTCACTTTTGAAGTTGTTGTTGAATTTGTTGGTGTTTTTCAATGTTGAGGTTGTTGTTGTTTTTCAATGTTGAGGTTGTTGTTGAATTTGTTGGTGTTTTTCAATGTTGAAGGTTGTTGTTGAATTTGTTGGTGTTTTCTCAATGTTGAGGTTGTTGTTGTTTTTCAATGTTGAGTTTGTTGTTGTATTTGTTGGTGTTTTTCAATGTTGAGGTTGTAGTTTTTCAATGTTGGGGTTGTTGTTGAATTTGTTGGTGTTTTTCAATGTCGAGGTTGTTGTTGAATTTGTTGGTGTTTTTCAATGTTGAAGTTGTTGTTGAATTTGTTTGTGTTTTTCAATGTTGAGGTTGTTGTTGAATTTGTTGGTGTTTTTCAATGTTGAGGTTGTTGTTGCTTTTAAATGTTGAGGTTGTTGTTGAATTTGTTGGTGTTTTTCAATTTTGAGGTTGTTGTTGTTTTTCAATGTTGAGGTTGTTGTTGAATTTGTTGGTGTTTTTCCATGTTGAGGTTGTTGTAGTTTTTTAAAGTTGAGGTTGTTGTTAAATTTGTTGGTGTTTTTCAATGTTGAGGTTGTTGTTGAATTTGTTGGTGTTTTTCATTGTTGAGGTTGTTGTTGAATTTATTGGTGTTTTTCAATGTTGAGGTTGTTGTTGTTTTTTAATGTTGAGGTTGTTGTTGAATTTGTTGGTGTTTTTCAATGTTGAGGTTGTTGTTGTTTTTCAATGTTGAGGTTGTTGTTGAATTTGTTGCTGTTTTTCAATTTCGAGGTTGTTGTTGAATTTCTTGGTGTTTTTCAATGTTGAAATTGTTGTTGAATTTGTTGGTGTTTTTCAATGTTGAGGTTGTTGTTGTTTTTCAATGTTGAGGTTGTTGTTGAATTTGTTGGTGTTTTTCAATGTTGAGGTTGTTGTTGAATTTGTTGGTGTTTTTCAAAGTTGAGGTTGTTGTTGTTTTTCAAAGTTGAGGTTGTTGTTGTATGTGTTGGTGTTTTTCAATGTTAAGGTTGTTGTTGAATTTGTTGGTGTTTTTCAATGTTGAGGTTGTTCCTGTTTTTCAATGTTGAGGTTGTTGTTGAATTTGTTGGTGTTTTTCAATGTTGAGGTTGTTGTTGTTGTTCAATGTGGAGGTTGTTGTTGAATTTGTTGGTGTTTTTCAATGTCGAGGTTGTTGTTGAATTTGTTGGTATTTTTCAATGTTGAATTTGTTGTTGAATTTGATGGTGTTTTTCAATGTTGAGGTTGTTGTTGTTTTTCAATGTTGAGGTTGTTGTTGAATTTGTTGGTGTTTTTCAATGTTGAGGTTGTTGTTGAATTTGTTGGCGTTTTTAAATGTTGAGGTTGTTGTTGAATTTGTTGGTGTTTTTCAATGTTGAGGTTGTTGTTGAATTTGTTGGTGTTTTTCAATGTTGAGGTTGCTGTTGTTTTTCAATGTTGAGGTCGTTGTTGAATTTGATGGTGTTTTTCAATGTCGAGGTTGTTGTTGAATTTGTTGGTGTTTTTCAATGTTGAAGTTGTTGTTGAATTTGATGGTGTTTTTCAATGTTGAGGTTGTTGTTGAATTTGTTGGCGTTTTTAAATGTTGAGGTTGTTGTTGAATTTGTTGGTGTTTTTCAATGTTGAGGTTGTTGTTGAATTTGTTGGTGTTTTTCAATGTTGAGGTTGTTGTTGTTTTTCAATGTTGAGGTTGTTGTTGAATTTGGTGTTTTTCAATGTTGAGGTTGTTGTTGTTTTTCAATGTTGAGGTTGTTGTTGTTTTTCAATGTTGAGGTTGTTGTTGAATTTGTTGGTGTTTTTCAATGTTGAAGGTTGTTGTTGAATTTGCTGGTGTTTTCTCAATGTTGAGGTTGTTGTTGTTTTTCAATGTTGAGGTTGTTGTTGTATTTGTTGGTGTTTTTCAATGTTGAAGGTTGTTGTAGTTTGTCAATGTTGAGGTTGTTGTTGAATTTGTTGGTGTTTATCAATGTCGAGGTTGTTGTTGAATTTGTTGGTGTTTTTCAAAGTTGAAGTTGTTGTTGAATTTGTTTGTGTTTTTCAATGTTGAGGTTTTGTTGAATTTGTTGGTGTTTTTCAATGTTGAGGTTGTTGTTGTTTTTAAAGGTTGAGGTTGTTGTTGAATTTGTTGGTGTTTTTCAATGTTGAGGTTGTTCCTGTTTTTCAATGTTGAGGTTGTTGTTGAATTTGTTGGTGTTTTTCAATGTTGAGGTTGTTGTTGTTGTTCAATGTGGAGGTTGTTGTTGAATTTGTTGGTGTTTTTCAATGTCGAGGTTGTTGTTGAATTTGTTGGTATTTTTCAATGTTGAATTTGTTGTTGAATTTGATGGTGCTTTTCAATGTTGAGGTTGTTGTTGTTTTTCAATGTTGAGGTTGTTGTTGAATTTGTTGGTGTTTTTCAATGTTGAGGTTGTTGTTGAATTTGTTGGCGTTTTTAAATGTTGAGGTTGTTGTTGAATTTGTTGGTGTTTTTCAATGTTGAGGTTGTTGTTGAATTTGTTGGTGTTTTTCAATGTTGAGGTTGTTGTTGTTTTTCAATGTTGAGGTCGTTGTTGAATTTGATGGTGTTTTTCAATGTCGAGGTTGTTGTTGAATTTGTTGGTGTTTTTCAATGTTGAAGTTGTTGTTGAATTTGTTGGTGTTTTTCAATGTTGAGGTTGTTGTTGAATTTGTTGGCGTTTTTAAATGTTGAGGTTGTTGTTGAATTTGTTGGTGTTTTTCAATGTTGAGGTTGTTGTTGAATTTGCTGGTGTTTTTCAATGTTGAGGTTGTTGTTGTTTTTCAATGTTGAGGTTGTTGTTGAATTTGGTGTTTTTCAATGTTGAGGTTGTTGTTGTTTTTCAATGTTGAGGTTGTTGTTGTTTTTCAATGTTGAGGTTGTTGTTGAATTTGTTGGTGTTTTTCAATGTTGAAGGTTGTTGTTGAATTTGCTGGTGTTTTCTCAATGTTGAGGTTGTTGTTGTTTTTCAATGTTGAGGTTGTTGTTGTATTTGTTGGTGTTTTTCAATGTTGAAGGTTGTTGTAGTTTGTCAATGTTGAGGTTGTTGTTGAATTTGTTGGTGTTTATCAATGTCGAGGTTGTTGTTGAATTTGTTGGTGTTTTTCAAAGTTGAAGTTGTTGTTGAATTTGTTTGTGTTTTTCAATGTTGAGGTTTTGTTGAATTTGTTGGTGTTTTTCAATGTTGAGGTTGTTGTTGTTTTTAAAGGTTGAGGTTGTTGTTGAATTTGTTGGTGTTTTTCAATTTTGAGGTTGTTGTTGTTTTTCAATGTTGAGGTTGTTGTTGAATTTGTTGGTGTTTATACATGTTGAGGTTGTTGTTAAATTTGTTGGTGTTTTTCAATGTTGAGGTTGTTGTTGAATTTGTTGGTGTTTTTCATTGTTGAGGTTGTTGTTGAATTAGTTGGTGTTTTTCAATTTTGAGGTTGTTGTTGTTTTTTAATGTTGAGGTTGTTGTTGAATTTGTTGGTGTTTTTCAATGTTGAGGTTGTTGTTGTTTTTCAATCTTGAGGTTGTTGTTGAATTTGTTGGTGTTTTTCAATGTTGAGGTTGTTGTTGTTTTTCAATGTTAAGGTTGTTGTTGTATGTGTTGGTGTTTTTCAATGTTGAGGTTGTTGTTGAATTTGTTGGTGTTTTTCAATGTTGAAGTTGTTGTTGAATTTGTTTGTGTTTTTCAATGTTGAGGTTGTTGTTGAATTTGTTGGTGTTTTTCAATGTTGAGGTTGTTGTTGTTTTTAAATGTTGAGGTTGTTGTTGAATTTGTTGGTGTTTCTCAATTTTGAGGTTGTTGTTGTTTTTCAATGTTGAGGTTGTTGTTGAATTTGTTGGTGTTTTTCCATGTTGAGGTTGTTGTTGTTTTTCAAAGTTGAGGTTGTTGTTAAATTTGTTGGTGTTTTTCAATGTTGATGTTGTAGTTGAATTTGTTGGTGTTTTTCATTGTTGAGGTTGTTGTTGAATTTGTTGGTGTTTTTCAATGTTGAGGTTGTTGTTGTTTTTTAATGTTGAGGTTGTTGTTGAATTTGTTGGTGTTTTTCAATGTTGAGGTTGTTGTTGTTTTTCAATGTTGAGGTTGTTGTTGAATTTGTTGCTGTTTTTCAATTTCGAGGTTGTTGTTGAATTTGTTGGTGTTTTTCAATGTTGAAATTGTTGTTGAATTTGTTGGTGTTTTTCAATGTTGAGATTGTTGTTGTTTTTCAATGTTGAGGTTGTTGTTGAATTTGTTGATGTTTTTCAATGTTGAGGTTGTTGTTGAATTTGTTGGTGTTTTTCAAAGTTGAGGTTGTTGTTGTTTTTCAATGTTGAGGTTGTTGTTGTATGTGTTGGTGTTTTTCAATGTTGAGGTTGTTGTTGAATTTGTTGGTGTTTTTCAATGTTGAGGTTGTTGTTTAATTTGTTGGTGTTTTTAAATGTTGAGGTTGTTGTTGAATTTGTTGGTGTTTTTCAATGTTGAGGTTGTTCTTGTTTTTCAATGTTGAGGTTGTTGTTGAATTTGTTGGTGTTTTTCAATGTTGAGGTTGTTGTTGTTGTTCAATGTGGAGGTTGTTGTTGAATTTGTTGGTGTTTTTCAATGTCGAGGTTGTTGTTGAATTTGTTGGTATTTTTCAATGTTGAATTTGTTGTTGAATTTGTTGGTGTTTTTCAATGTTGAGGTTCTTGTTGTTTTTCAATGTTGAGGTCGTTGTTGAATTTGATGGTGTTTTTCAATGTCGAGGTTGTTGTTGAATTTGTTGGTGTTTTTCAATGTTGAAGTTGTTGTTGAATTTATTGGTGTTTTTCAATGTTGAGGTTGTTGTTGAATTTGTTGGCGTTTTGAAATGTTGAGGTTGTTGTTGAATTTGTTGGTGTTTTTCAATGTTGAGGTTGTTGTTGAATTTGTTGGTGTTTTTCAATGTTGAGGTTGTTGTTGTTTTTCAATGTTGAGGTTGTTGTTGAATTTGTTGGTGTTTTTCAATGTTGAGGTTGTTGTTGTTTTTCAATGTTGAGGTTGTTGTTGTTTTTCAATGTTGAGGTTGTTGTTGAATTTGTTGGTGTTTTTCAATGTTGAAGGTTGTTGTTGTATTTGTTGGTGTTTTTCAATGTTGAAGGTTGTTGTAGTTTTTCAATGTTGAGGTTGTTGTTGAATTTGTTGGTGTTTATCAATGTCGAGGTTGTTGTTGAATTTGTTGGTGTTTTTCAATGTTGAAGTTGTTGTTGAATTTGTTTGTGTTTTTCAATGTTGAGGTTTTGTTGAATTTGTTGGTGTTTTTCAATGTTGAGGTTGTTGTTGTTTTTAAAGGTTGAGGTTGTTGTTGAATTTGTTGGTGTTTTTCAATTTTGAGGTTGTTGTTGTTTTTCAATGTTGAGGTTGTTGTTGAATTTGTTGGTGTTTATACATGTTGAGGTTGTTGTTGTTTTTCAAAGTTGAGGTTGTTGTTAAATTTGTTGGTATTTTTCAATGTTGAGGTTGTTGTTGAATTTGTTGGTGTTTTTCATTGTTGAGGTTGTTGTTGAATTAGTTTGTGTTTTTCAATGTTGAGGTTGTTGTTGTTTTTTAATGTTGAGGTTGTTGTTGAATTTGTTGGTGTTTTTCAATGTTGAGGTTGTTGTTGTTTTTCAATGTTGAGGTTGTTGTTTAATTTGTTGGTGTTTTTCAATGTTGAGGTTGTTGTTGTTTTTCAATGTTGAGGTTGTTGTTGTATGTGTTGGTGTTTTTCAATGTTGAGGTTGTTGTAGTTTTTCAATGTTGAGGTTGTTGTTGAATTTGTTGGTGTTTTTCAATGTCGAGGTTGTTGTTGAATTTGTTGGTGTTTTTCAATGTTGAAGTTGTTGTTGAATTTGTTGGTGTTTTTCAATGTTGAGGTTGTTGTTGAATTTGTTGGTGTTTTTCAATGTTGAGGTTGTTGCTGTTGTTCAATGTGGAGGTTGTTGTTGAATTTGTTGGTGTTTTTCAATGTCGAGGTTGTTGTTGAATTTGTTGGTATTTTTCAATGTTGTATTTGTTGTTGAATTTGTTGGTGTTTTTCAATGTTGAGGTTGTTGTTTTTTTTCAATGTTGAGGTTGTTGTTGAATTTGTTGGTGTTTTTCAATGTTGAGGTTGTTGTTGAATTTGTTGGCGTTTTTAAATGTTGAGGTTTTTGTTGAATTTGTTGGTGTTTTTCAATGTTGAGGTTGTTGTTGAATTTGTTGGTGCTTTTCAATGTTGAGGTTGTTGTTGTTTTTCAATGTTGAGGTCCTTGTTGAATTTGATGGTGTTTTTCAATGTCGAGGTTGTTGTTGAATTTGTTGGTGTTTTTCAATGTTGAAGTTGTTGTTGAATTTGTTGGTGTTTATCAATGTTGAGGTTGTTGTTGTTTTTCAACGTTGAGGTTGTTGTTGAATTTGTTGGTGTTTTTCAATGTTGAGGTTGTTGTTGTTTTTCAATGTTGAGGGTGTTGTTGAATTTGTTGGTGTTTTTAAATGTTGAGGTTATTGTTGAATTTGTTGTTGTTTTTCAATGTTGAGGTTGTTGTTGTTTTTCAATGTTGAGGTTGTTGTTGAATTTGTTGGTGTTTTTCATTGTTGAGGTTGTTGTTGTTTTTCAATGTTGAGGTTGTTGTTGAATTAGTTGGTGTTTTTCAATTTCGAGGTTGTTGTTGAATTTGTTGGTGTTTTTCAATTTTGAAGTTGTTGTTGAATTTGTTGGTGTTTTTCAATGTTGAGGTTGTTGTTGTTTTTCAATGTTGAGGTTGTTGTTGAATTTGTTGTTGTTTTTCAATGTTGAGGTTGTTGTTGTTTTTCAATGTTGATGTTGTTGTTGAATTTGTTGGTGTTTTTCATTGTTGAGGTTGTTGTTGTTTTTCAATGTTGAGGTTGTTGTTGAATTAGTTGGTGTTTTTCAATTTCGAGGTTGCTGTTGAATTTGTTGGTGTTTTTCAATTTTGAAGTTGTTGTTGAATTTGTTGGTGTTTTTCAATGTTGAGGTTGTTGTTGTTTTTCAATGTTGAGGTTGTTGTTGAATTTGTTGGTGTTTTCTCAATGTTGAGGTTGTTGTTGTTTTTCAATGTTGAGGTTGATGTTGTATTTGTTGGTGTTTTTCATTGTTGAGGTTGTTGTAGTTTTTCAATGTTGGGGTTGTTGTTGAATTTGTTGGTGTTTTTCAATGTCGAGGTTGTTGTTGAATTTGTTGGTGTTTTTCAATGTAGAAGTTGTTGTTGAATTTGTTTGTGTTTTTCAATGTTGAGGTTGTTGTTGAATTTGTTGGTGTTTTTCAATGTTGAGGTTGTTGTTGAATTTGTTGGTGTTTATCAATGTTGAGGTTGTTGTTGTTTTTCAATGTTGAGGTTGTTGTTGAATTTGTTGGTGTTTTTCAATGTTGAGGTTGTTGTTGTTTTTCAATGTTGAGGTTGTTGTTGAATTTGTTGGTGTTTTTAAATGTTGAGGTTATTGTTGAATTTGTTGGTGTTTTTCAAAGTTGAGGTTGTTGTTGTTTTTCAATGTTGAGGTTGTTGTTGAATTTGTTGGTGTTTTTCAATTTTGAGGTTGTTATTGTTTTTCAATGTTGAGGTTGTTGTTGAATTTGTTGGTGTTTTTCCATGTTGAGGTTGTTGTTGTTTTTCAAAGTTGAGGTTGTGGTTAAATTTGTTGGTGTTTTTCAATGTTGAGGTTGTTGTTGAATTTGTTGGTGTTTTTCATTGTTGAGGTTGTTGTTGAATTTGTTGGTTTTTTCAATGTTGAGGTTGTTGTTGTTTTTTAATGTTGAGGTTGTTGTTGAATTTGTTGGTGTTTTTCAATGTTGAGGTTGTTGCTGTTTTTCAATGTTGAGGTTGTTGTTGAATTTGTTGCTGTTTTTCAATTTCGAGGTTGTTGTTGAATTTGTTGGTGTTTTTCAATGTTGAAATTGTTGTTGAATTTGTTGGTGTTTTTCAATGTTGAGGTTGTTGTTGTTTTTCAATGTTGAGGTTGTTGTTGAATTTGTTGGTGTTTTTCAATGTTGAGGTTGTTGTTGAATTTGTTGGTGTTTTTCAAAGTTGAGGTTGTTGTTGTTTTTCAATGTTGAGGTTGTTGTTGTATGTGTTGGTGTTTTTCAATGTTGAGGTTGTTGTTGAATTTGTTGGTGTTTTTCAATGTTGAGGTTGTTGTTTAATTTGTTGGTGTTTTTAAATGTTGAGGTTGTTGTTGAATTTGTTGGTGTTTTTCAATGTTGAGGTTGTTCTTGTTTTTCAATGTTGAGGTTGTTGTTGAATTTGTTGGTGTTTTTCAATGTTGAGGTTGTTGTTGTTGTTCAATGTGGAGGTTGTTGTTGAATTTGTTGGTGTTTTTCAATGTCGAGGTTGTTGTTGAATTTGTTGGTATTTTTCAATGTTGAATTTGTTGTTGAATTTGTTGGTGTTTTTCAATGTTGAGGTTGTTGTTGTTTTTCAATGTTGAGGTTGTTGTTGAATTTGTTGGTGTTTTTCAATGTTGAGGTTGTTGTTGAATTTGTTGGCGTTTTTAAATGTTGAGGTTGTTGTTGAATTTGTTGGTGTTTTTCAATGTTGAGGTTGTTTTTGAATTTGTTGGTGTTTTTCAATGTTGAGGTTGTTGTTGTTTTTCAATGTTGAGGTCGTTGTTGAATTTGATGGTGTTTTTCAATGTCGAGGTTGTTGTTGAATTTGTTGGTGTTTTTCAATGTTGAAGTTGTTGTTGAATTTGTTGGTGTTTTTCAATGTTGAGGTTGTTGTTGAATTTGTTGGCGTTTTTAAATGTTGAGGTTGTTGTTGAATTTGTTGGTGTTTTTCAATGTTGAGGTTGTTGTTGAATTTGTTGGTGTTTTTCAATGTTGAGGTTGTTGTTGTTTTTCAATGTTGAGGTTGTTGTTGAATTTGTTGGTGTTTTTCAATGTTGAGGTTGTTGTTGTTTTTCAATGTTGAGGTTGTTGTTGTTTTTCAATGTTGAGGTTGTTGTTGAATTTGTTGGTGTTTTTCAATGTTGAAGGTTGTTGTTGAATTTGTTGGTGTTTTCTCAATGTTGAGGTTGTTGTTGTTTTTCAATGTTGAGGTTGTTGTTGTATTTGTTGGTGTTTTTCAATGTTGAAGGTTGTTGTAGTTTTCAATGTTGAGGTTGTTGTTGAATTTGTTGGTGTTTATCAATGTCGAGGTTGTTGTTGAATTTGTTGGTGTTTTTCAAAGTTGAAGTTGTTGTTGAATTTGTTTGTGTTTTTCAATGTTGAGGTTTTGTTGAATTTGTTGGTGTTTTTCAATGTTGAGGTTGTTGTTGTTTTTAAAGGTTGAGGTTGTTGTTGAATTTGTTGGTGTTTTTCAATTTTGAGATTGTTGTTGTTTTTCAATGTTGAGGTTGTTGTTGAATTTGTTGGTGTTTATACATGTTGAGGTTGTTGTTGTTTTTCAAAGTTGAGGTTGTTGTTAAATTTGTTGGTCTTTTTCAATGTTGAGGTTGTTGTTGAATTTGTTGTTGTTTTTCTTTGTTGAGGTTGTTGTTGAATTAGTTGGTGTTTTTCAATGTTGAGGTTGTTGTTGTTTTTTAATGTTGAGGTTGTTGTTGAATTTGTTGGTGTTTTTCAATGTTGAGGTTGTTGTTGTTTTTCAATGTTGAGGTTGTTGTTGAATTTGTTGGTGTTTTTCAATGTTGAGGTTGTTGTTGTTTTTCAATGTTGAGGTTGTTGTTGTATGTGTTGGTGATTTTCAATGTTGAGGTTGTTGTAGTTTTTCAATGTTGAGGTTGTTGTTGAATTTGTTGGTGTTTTTCAATGTTGAGGTTGTTGTTGAATGTGTTGGCGTTTTTAAATGTTGAGGTTTTTGTTGAATTTGTTGGTGTTTTTCAATGTTGAGGTTGTTGTTGAATTTGTTGGTGCTTTTCAATGTTGAGGTTGTTGTTGTTTTTCAATGTTGAGGTCGTTGTTGAATTTGATGGTGTTTTTCAATGTCGAGGTTGTTGTTGAATTTGTTGGTGTTTTTCAATGTTGAAGTTGTTGTTGAACTTGTTGGTGTTTATCAATGTTGAGGTTGTTGTTGTTTTTCAACGTTGAGGTTGTTGTTGAATTTGTTGGTGTTTTTCAATGTTGAGGTTGTTGTTGTTTTTAAATGTTGAGGGTGTTGTTGAATTTGTTGGTGTTTTTAAATGTTGACGTTATTGTTGAATTTGTTGGTGTTTTTCAATGTTGAGGTTGTTGTTGTTTTTCAATGTTGAGGTTGTTGTTGAATTTGTTGGTGTTTTTCATTGTTGAGGTTGTTGTTGTTTTTCAATGTTGAGGTTGTTGTTAAATTAGTTGGTGTTTTTCAATTTCGAGGTTGTTGTTGAATTTGTTGGTGTTTTTCAATTTTGAATTTGTTGTTGAATTTGTTGGTGTTTTTCAATGTTGAGGTTGTTGTTGTTTTTCAATGTTGAGGTTGTTGTTGAATTTGTTGGTATTTTTCAATGTTGAAGGTTGTTGTTGAATTTGTTGGTGTTTTCTCAATGTTGAGGTAGTTGTTGTTTTTCAATGTTGAGGTTGTTGTCGTATTTGTTGGTGTTTTTAAATGTTGAGGTTATTGTTGAATTTGTTGGTGTTTTTCAAAGTTGAGGTTGTTGTTGTTTTTCAATGTTGAGGTTGTTGTTGAATTTGTTGGTGTTTTTCATTGTTGAGGTTGTTGTTGTTTTTCAATGTTGAGGTTGTTGTTGAATTTGTTGGTGTTTTTCAATTTCGAGGTTGTTGTTGAATTTGTAGGTGTTTTTCAATTTTGAAGTTGTTGTTGAATTTGTTGGTGTTTTTCAATGTTGAGGTTGTTGTTGTTTTTCAATGTTGAGGTTGTTGTTGAATTTGTTGGTGTTTTTCAATGTTGAAGGTTGTTGTTGAATTTGTTGGTGTTTTCTCAATGTTGAGGTTGTTGTTGTTTTTCAATTTTGAGGTTGTTGTTGTATTTGTTGGTGTTTTTCAATGTTGAGGTTGTAGTTTTTCAATGTTGGGGTTGTTGTTGAATTTGTTGGTGTTTTTCAATGTCGAGGTTGTGGTTGAATTTGTTGGTGTTTTTCAATGTTGAGGTTGTTGTTGAATTTGTTGGCGTTTTTAAATATTGAGGTTGTTGTTGAATTTGTTGGTGTTTTTCAATGTTGAGGTTGTTGTTGAATTTGTTGGTGTTTTTCAATGTTGAGGTTGTTGTTGTTTTTCAATGTTGAGGTCGTTGTTGAATTTGATGGTGTTTTTCAATGTCGAGGTTGTTGTTGAATTTGTTGGTGTTTTTCAATGTTGAAGTTCTTGTTGAATTTGTTGGTGTTTTTCAATGTTGAGGTTGTTGTTGAATTTGTTGGCGTTTTTAAATGTTGAGGTTGTTGTTGAATTTGTTGGTGTTTTTCAATGTTGAGGTTGTTGTTGAATTTGTTGGTGTTTTTCAATGTTGAGGTTGTTGTTGTTTTTCAATGTTGAGGTTGTTGTTGAATTTGTTGGTGTTTTTCAATGTTGAGGTTGTTGTTGTTTTTCAATGTTGAGGTTGTTGTTGTTTTTCAATGTTGAGGTTGTTGTTGAATTTGTTGGTGTTTTTCAATGTTGAAGGTTGTTGTTGAATTTGTTGGTGTTTTCTCAATGTTGAGGTTGTTGTTGTTTTTCAATGTTGAGGTTGTTGTTGTATTTGTTGGTGTTTTTCAATGTTGAAGGTTGTTGTAGTTTTCAATGTTGAGGTTGTTGTTGAATTTGTTGGTGTTTATCAATGTCGAGGTTGTTGTTGAATTTGTTGGTTTTTTTCAAAGTTGAAGTTGTTGTTGAATTTGTTTGTGTTTTTCAATGTTGAGGTTTTGTTGAATTTGTTGGTGTTTTTCAATGTGAGGTTGTTGTTGTTTTTAAAGGTTGAGGTTGTTGTTGAATTTGTTGGTGTTTTTCAATTTTGAGGTTGTTGTTGTTTTTCAATGTTGAGGTTGTTGTTGAATTTGTTGGTGTTTATACATGTTGAGGTTGTTGTTGTTTTTCAAAGTTGAGGTTGTTGTTAAATTTGTTGGTGTTTTTCAATGTTGAGGTTGTTGTTGAATTTGTTGGTGTTTTTCATTGTTGAGGTTGTTGTTGAATTAATTGGTGTTTTTCAATGTTGAGGTTGTTGTTGTTTTTTAATGTTGAGGTTGTTGTTGAATTTGTTGGTGTTTTTCAATGTTGAGGTTGTTGTTGTTTTTCAATGTTGAGGTTGTTGTTGAATTTGTTGGTGTTTTTCAATGTTGAGGTTGTTGTTGTTTTTCAATGTTGAGGTTGTTGTTGTATGTGTTGGTGATTTTCAATGTTGAGGTTGTTGTAGTTTTTCAATGTTGAGGTTGTTGTTGAATTTGTTGGTGTTTTTCAATGTCGAGGTTGTTGTTGAATTTGTTGGTGTTTTTCAATGTTGAAGTTGTTGTTGAATTTGTTGGTGTTTTTCAATGTTGAGGTTGTTGTTGAATTTGTTGGTGTTTTTCAATGTTGAGGTTGTTGTTGTTTTTAAATGTTGAGGGTGTTGTTGAATTTGTTGGTGTTTTTAAATGTTGACGTTATTGTTGAATTTGTTGGTGTTTTTCAATGTTGAGGTTGTTGTTGTTTTTCAATGTTGAGGTTGTTGTTGAATTTGTTGGTGTTTTTCATTGTTGAGGTTGTTGTTGTTTTTCAATGTTGAGGTTGTTGTTGAATTTGTTGGTGTTTTTCAATTTCGAGGTTGTTGTTGAATTTGTAGGTGTTTTTCAATTTTGAAGTTGTTGTTGAATTTGTTGGTGTTTTTCAATGTTGAGGTTGTTGTTGTTTTTCAATGTTGAGGTTGTTGTTGAATTTGTTGGTGTTTTTCAATGTTGAAGGTTGTTGTTGAATTTGTTGGTGTTTTCTCAATGTTGAGGTAGTTGTTGTTTTTCAATGTTGAGGTTGTTGTCGTATTTGTTGGTGTTTTTAAATGTTGAGGTTATTGTTGAATTTGTTGGTGTTTTTCAAAGTTGAGGTTGTTGTTGTTTTTCAATGTTGAGGTTGTTGTTGAATTTGTTGGTGTTTTTCATTGTTGAGGTTGTTGTTGTTTTTCAATGTTGAGGTTGTTGTTGAATTTGTTGGTGTTTTTCAATTTCGAGGTTGTTGTTGAATTTGTAGGTGTTTTTCAATTTTGAAGTTGTTGTTGAATTTGTTGGTGTTTTTCAATGTTGAGGTTGTTGTTGTTTTTCAATGTTGAGGTTGTTGTTGAATTTGTTGGTGTTTTTCAATGTTGAAGGTTGTTGTTGAATTTGTTGGTGTTTTCTCAATGTTGAGGTTGTTGTTGTTTTTCAATTTTGAGGTTGTTGTTGTATTTGTTGGTGTTTTTCAATGTTGAGGTTGTAGTTTTTCAATGTTGGGGTTGTTGTTGAATTTGTTGGTGTTTTTCAATGTCGAGGTTGTGGTTGAATTTGTTGGTGTTTTTCAATGTTGAGGTTGTTGTTGAATTTGTTGGCGTTTTTAAATGTTGAGGTTGTTGTTGAATTTGTTGGTGTTTTTCAATGTTGAGGTTGTTGTTGAATTTGTTGGTGTTTTTCAATGTTGAGGTTGTTGTTGTTTTTCAATGTTGAGGTCGTTGTTGAATTTGATGGTGTTTTTCAATGTCGAGGTTGTTGTTGAATTTGTTGGTGTTTTTCAATGTTGAAGTTCTTGTTGAATTTGTTGGTGTTTTTCAATGTTGAGGTTGTTGTTGAATTTGTTGGCGTTTTTAAATGTTGAGGTTGTTGTTGAATTTGTTGGTGCTTTTCAATGTTGAGGTTGTTGTTGAATTTGTTGGTGTTTTTCAATGTTGAGGTTGTTGTTGTTTTTCAATGTTGAGGTTGTTGTTGAATTTGTTGGTGTTTTTCAATGTTGAGGTTGTTGTTGTTTTTCAATGTTGAGGTTGTTGTTGTTTTTCAATGTTGAGGTTGTTGTTGAATTTGTTGGTGTTTTTCAATGTTGAAGGTTGTTGTTGAATTTGTTGGTGTTTTCTCAATGTTGAGGTTGTTGTTGTTTTTCAATGTTGAGGTTGTTGTTGTATTTGTTGGTGTTTTTCAATGTTGAAGGTTGTTGTAGTTTTCAATGTTGAGGTTGTTGTTGAATTTGTTGGTGTTTATCAATGTCGAGGTTGTTGTTGAATTTGTTGGTTTTTTTCAAAGTTGAAGTTGTTGTTGAATTTGTTTGTGTTTTTCAATGTTGAGGTTTTGTTGAATTTGTTGGTGTTTTTCAATGTGAGGTTGTTGTTGTTTTTAAAGGTTGAGGTTGTTGTTGAATTTGTTGGTGTTTTTCAATTTTGAGGTTGTTGTTGTTTTTCAATGTTGAGGTTGTTGTTGAATTTGTTGGTGTTTATACATGTTGAGGTTGTTGTTTTTTTTCAAAGTTGAGGTTGTTGTTAAATTTGTTGGTGTTTTTCAATGTTGAGGTTGTTGTTGAATTTGTTGGTGTTTTTCATTGTTGAGGTTGTTGTTGAATTAATTGGTGTTTTTCAATGTTGAGGTTGTTGTTGTTTTTTAATGTTGAGGTTGTTGTTGAATTTGTTGGTGTTTTTCAATGTTGAGGTTGTTGTTGTTTTTCAATGTTGAGGTTGTTGTTGAATTTGTTGGTGTTTTTCAATGTTGAGGTTGTTGTTGTTTTTCAATGTTGAGGTTGTTGTTGTATGTGTTGGTGATTTTCAATGTTGAGGTTGTTGTAGTTTTTCAATGTTGAGGTTGTTGTTGAATTTGTTGGTGTTTTTCAATGTCGAGGTTGTTGTTGAATTTGTTGGTGTTTTTCAATGTTGAAGTTGTTGTTGAATTTGTTGGTGTTTTTCAATGTTGAGGTTGTTGTTGTTTTTCAATGTTGAGGTTGTTGTTGAATTTGTTGGTGTTTTTCAATGTTGAGGTTGTTGTTGAATGTGTTGGCGTTTTTAAATGTTGAGGTTTTTGTTGAATTTGTTGGTGTTTTTCAATGTTGAGGTTGTTGTTGAATTTGTTGGTGCTTTTCAATGTTGAGGTTGTTGTTGAATTCAATGTTGAGGTCGTTGCTGAATTTGATGGTGTTTTTCAATGTCGATGTTGTTGTTGAATTTGTTGGTGTTTTTCAATGTTGAAGTTGTTGTTGAATTAGCTGGTGTTTATCAATGTTGAGGTTGTTGTTGTTTTTCAACGTTGAGGTTGTTGTTGAATTTGTTGGTGTTTTTCAATGTTGAGGTTGTTGTTGTTTTTCAATGTTGAGGGTGTTGTTGAATTTGTTGGTGTTTTTAAATGTTGACGTTATTGTTGAATTTGTTGGTGTTTTTCAATGTTGAGGTTGTTGTTGTTTTTCAATGTTGAGGTTGTTGTTGAATTTGTTGGTGTTTTTCAATGTTGAAGGTTGTTGTTGAATTTGTTGGTGTTTTCTCAATGTTGAGGTAGTTGTTGTTTTTCAATGTTGAGGTTGTTGTTGTATTTGTTGGTGTTTTTCATTGTTGAGGTTGTTGTAGTTTTTCAATGTTGGTGTTGTTGTTGAATTTGTTGGTGTTTTTCAATGTCGAGGTTGTTGTTGAATTTGTTGGTGTTTTTCAATGTAGAAGTTGTTGTTGAATTTGTTTGTGTTTTTCAATGTTGAGGTTGTTGTTGAATTTGTTGGTGTTTTTCAATGTTGAAGTTGTTGTTGAATTTGTTGGTGTTTATCAATGTTGAGGTTGATGTTGTTTTTCAATGTTGAGGTTGTTGTTGAATTTGTTGGTGTTTTTCAATGTTGAGGTTGTTGTTGTTTTTCAATGTTGAGGGTGTTGTTGAATTTGTTGGTGTTTTTAAATGTTGAGGTTATTGTTGAATTTGTTGGTGTTTTTCAAAGTTGAGGTTGTTGTTGTTTTTCAATGTTGAGGTTGCTGTTGAATTTGTTGGTGTTTTTCATTGTTGAGGTTGTTGTTGTTTTTCAATGTTGAGGTTGTTGTTGAATTTGTTGGTGTTTTTCAATTTCGAGGTTGTTGTTGAATTTGTAGGTGTTTTTCAATTTTGAAGTTGTTGTTGAATTTGTTGGTGTTTTTCAATGTTGAGGTTGTTGTTGTTTTTCAATGTTGAGGTTGTTGTTGAATTTGTTGGTGTTTTTCAATGTTGAAGGTTGTTGTTGAATTTGTTGGTGTTTTCTCAATGTTGAGGTTGTTGTTGTTTTTCAATTTTGAGGTTGTTGTTGTATTTGTTGGTGTTTTTCAATGTTGAGGTTGTAGTTTTTCAATGTTGGGGTTGTTGTTGAATTTGTTGGTGTTTTTCAATGTCGAGGTTGTTGTTGAATTTGTTGGTGTTTTTCAATGTTGAGGTTGTTGTTGTTTTTAAATGTTGAGGTTGTTGTTGAATTTGTTGGTGTTTTTCAATTTTGAGGTTGTTGTTGTTTTTCAATGTTGAGGTTGTTGTTGAATTTGTTGGTGTTTTTCTATGTTGAGGTTGTTGTTGTTTTTCAAAGTTGAGGTTGTTGTTAAATTTGTTGGTGTTTTTCAATGTTGAGGTTGTTGTTGAATTTGTTGGTGTTTTTCATTGTTGAGGTTGTTGTTGAATTTGTTGGTGTTTTTCAATGTTGAGGTTGTTGTTGTTTTTTAATGTTGAGGTTGTTGTTGAATTTGTTGATGTTTTTCAATGTTGAGGTTGTTGTTGTTTTTCAATGTTGAGGTTGTTGTTGAATTTGTTGCTGTTTTTCAATTTCGAGGTTGTTGTTGAATTTGTTGGTGTTTTTCAATGTTGAAATTCTTGTTGAATTTGTTGGTGTTTTTCAATGTTGAGGTTGTTGTTGTTTTTCAATGTTGAGGTTGTTGTTGAATTTGTTGGTGGTTTTAAATGTTGAGGTTGTTGTTGAATTTGTTGGTGTTTTTCAATGTTGAGGTTGTTCTTGTTTTTCAATGTTGAAGTTGTTGTTGAATTTGTTGGTGTTTATCAATGTTGAGGTTGTTGTTGTTTTTCAACGTTGAGGTTGTTGTTGAATTTGTTGGTGTTTTTCAATGTTGAGGTTGTTGTTGTTTTTCAATGTTGAGAGTGTTGTTGAATTTGTTGGTGTTTTTAAATGTTGACGTTATTGTTGAATTTGTTGGTGTCTTTCAATGTTGAGGTTGTTGTTGTTTTTCAATGTTGAGGTTGTTGTTGAATTTGTTGGTGTTTTTCATTGTTGAGGTTGTTGTTGTTTTTCAATGTTGAGGTTGTTGTTAAAATAGTTGGTGATTTTCAATTTCGAGGTTGTTGTTGAATTTATTGGTGTTTTTCAATTTTGAATTTGTTGTTGAATTTGTTGGTGTTTTTCAATGTTGAGGTTGTTGTTGTTTTTCAATGTTGAGGTTGTTGTTGAATTTGTTGGTGTTTTTCAATGTTGAAGGTTGTTGTTGAATTTGTTGGTGTTTTCTCAATGTTGAGGTAGTTGTTGTTTTTCAATGTTGAGGTTGTTGTTGTATTTGTTGGTGTTTTTCATTGTTGAGGTTGTTGTAGTTTTTCAATGTTGGGGTTGTTGTTGAATTTGTTGGTGTTTTTCAATGTCGAGGTTGTTGTTGAATTTGTTGGTGTTTTTCAATGTAGAAGTTGTTGATGAATTTGTTTGTGTTTTTCAATGTTGAGGTTGTTGTTGAATTTGTTGGTGTTTTTCAATGTTGAAGTTGTTGTTGAATTTGTTGGTGTTTATCAATGTTGAGGTTGATGTTGTTTTTCAATGTTGAGGTTGTTGTTGAATTTGTTGGTGTTTTTCAATGTTGAGGTTGTTGTTGTTTTTCAATGTTGAGGGTGTTGTTGAATTTGTTGGTGTTTTTAAATGTTGAGGTTATTGTTGAATTTGTTGGTGTTTTTCAAAGTTGAGGTTGTTGTTGTTTTACAATGTTGAGGTTGTTGTTGAATTTGTTGGTGTTTTTCATTGTTGAGGTTGTTGTTGTTTTTCAATGTTGAGTTTGTTGTTGAATTTGTTGGTGTTTTTCAATTTCGAGGTTGTTGTTGAATTTGTAGGTGTTTTTCAATTTTGAAGTTGTTGTTGAATTTGTTGGTGTTTTTCAATGTTGAGGTTGTTGTTGTTTTTCAATGTTGAGGTTGTTGTTGAATTTGTTGGTGTTTTTCAATGTTGAAGTTGTTGTTGAATTTGTTGGTGTTTTCTCAATGTTGAGGTTGTTGTTGTTTTTCAATTTTGAGGTTGTTGTTTTATTTGTTGGTGTTTTTCAATGTTGAGGTTGTAGTTTTTCAATGTTGGGGTTGTTGTTGAATTTGTTGGTGTTTTTCAATGTCGAGGTTGTTGTTGAATTTGTTGGTGTTTTTCAATGTTGAGGTTGTTGTTGTTTTTAAATGTTGAGGTTGTTGTTGAATTTGTTGGTGTTTTTCAATTTTGAGGTTGTTGTTGTTTTTCAATGTTGAGGTTGTTGTTGAATTTGTTGGTGTTTTTCTATGTTGAGGTTGTTGTTGTTTTTCAAAGTTGAGGTTGTTGTTAAATTTGTTGGTGTTTTTCAATGTTGAGGTTGTTGTTGAATTTGTTGGTGTTTTTCATTGTTGAGGTTGTTGTTGAATTTGTTGGTGTTTTTCAATGTTGAGGTTGTTGTTGTTTTTTAATGTTGAGGTTGTTGTTGAATTTGTTGGTGTTTTTCAATGTTGAGGTTGTTGTTGTTTTTCAATGTTGAGGTTGTTGTTGAATTTGTTGCTGTTTTTCAATTTCGAGGTTTTTGTTGAATTTGTTGGTGTTTTTCAATGTTGAAATTGTTGTTGAATTTGTTGGTGTTTTTCAATGTTGAGGTTGTTGTTGTTTTTCAATGTTGAGGTTGTTGTTGAATTTGTTGGTGTTTTTCAATGTTGAGGTTGTTGTTGAATTTGTTGGTGTTTTTCAATGTTGAGGTTGTTGTTGTTTTTCAATGTTGAGGTTGTCGTTGTATGTTTTGGTGTTTTTCAAAGTTGAGGTTGTTGTTGAATTTGTTGGTGTTTTTCAATGTTGAGGTTGTTGTTTAATTTGTTGGTGTTTTTAAATGTTGAGGTTGTTGTTGAATTTGTTGGTGTTTTTCAATGTTGAGGTTGTTGTTGTTTTTCAATGTTGAGGTTGTTGTTGAATTTGTTGGTGTTTTTCAATGTTGAGGTTGTTGTTGAATTTGTTGGCGTTTTTAAATGTTGAGGTTGTTGTTGAATTTGTTGGTGTTTTTCAATGTTGAGGTTGTTGTTGAATTTGTTGGTGTTTTTTAATGTTGAGGTTGTTGTTGTTTTTCAATGTTGAGGTCGTTGTTGAATTTGATGGTGTTTTTCAATGTCGAGGTTGTTGTTGAATTTGTTGGAGTTTTTCAATGTTGAAGTTGTTGTTGAATTTGTTGGTGTTTTTCAATGTTGAGGTTGTTGTTGAATTTGTTGGCGTTTTTAAATGTTGAGGTTGTTGTTGAATTTGTTGGTGTTTTTCAATGTTGAGGTTGTTGTTGAATTTGTTGGTGTTTATCAATGTTGAGGTTGTTGTTGTTTTTCAATGTTGAGGTTGTTGTTGAATTTGTTGGTGTTTTTCAATGTTGAGGTTGTTGTTGTTTTTCAATGTTGAGGTTGTTGTTGAATTTGTTGGTGTTTTTAAATGTTGAGGTTATTGTTGAATTTGTTGGTGTTTTTCAAAGTTGAGGTTGTTGTTGTTTTTCAATGTTGAGGTTGTTGTTTAATTTGTTGGTGTTTTTCATTGTTGAGGTTGTTGTTGTTTTTCAATGTTGAGGTTGTTGTTGAATTTGTTGGTGTTTTTCAATTTCGAGGTTGTTGTTGAATTTGTAGGTGTTTTTCAATTTTGAAGTTGTTGTTGAATTTGTTGGTGTTTTTCAATGTTGAGGTTGTTGTTGTTTTTCAATGTTGAGGTTGTTGTTGAATTTGTTGGTGTTTTTCAATGTTGAAGGATGTTGTTGAATTTGTTGGTGTTTTCTCAATGTTGAGGTTGTTGTTGTTTTTCAATGTTGAGGTTGTTGTTGTATTTGTTGGTGTTTTTCAATGTTGAGGTTGTAGTTTTTCAATGTTGGGGTTGTTGTTGAATTTGTTGGTGTTTTTCAATGTCGAGGTTGTTGTTGAATTTGTTGGTGTTTTTCAATGTTGAAGTTGTTGTTGAATTTGTTTGTGTTTTTCAATGTTGAGGTTGTTGTTGAATTTGTTGGTGTTTTTCAATGTTGAGGTTGTTGTTGTTTTTAAATGTTGAGGTTGTTGTTGAATTTGTTGGTGTTTTTCAATTTTGAGGTTGTTGTTGTTTTTCAATGTTGAGGTTGTTATTGTATTTGTTGGTGTTTTGCAATGTTGAGGTTGTAGTTTTTCAATGTTGGGGTTGTTGTTGAATTTGTTGGTGTTTTTCAATGTCGAGGTTGTTGTTGAATTTGTTGGTGTTTTTCAATGTTGAGGTTGTTGTTGTTTTTAAATGTTGAGGTTGTTGTTGAATTTGTTGGTGTTTTTCAATTTTGAGGTTGTTGTTGTTTTTCAATGTTGAGGTTGTTGTTGAATTTGTTGGTGTTTTTCTATGTTGAGGTTGTTGTTGTTTTTCAAAGTTGAGGTTGTTGTTAAATTTGTTGGTGTTTTTCAATGTTGAGGTTGTTGTTGAAATTGTTGTTGTTTTTCAATGTTGAGGTTGTTGTTGAATTTGTTGTTGTTTTTCAATGTTGAGGTTGTTGTTGTTTTTTAATGTTGAGGTTGTTGTTGAATTTGTTGGTGTTTTTCAATGTTGAGGTTGTTGTTGTTTTTCAATGTTGAGGTTGTTGTTGAATTTGTTGCTGTTTTTCAATTTCGAGGTTGTTGTTGAATTTGTTGGTGTTTTTCAATGTTGAAATTGTTGTTGAATTTGTTGGTGTTTTTCAATGTTGAGGTTGTTGTTGTTTTTCAATGTTGAGGTTGTTGTTGAATTTGTTGGTGTTTTTCAATGTTGAGGTTGTTGTTGAATTTGTTGGTGTTTTTCAATGTTGAGGTTGTTGTTGTTTTTCAATGTTGAGGTTGTTGTTGTATGTGTTGGTGTTTTTCAAAGTTGAGGTTGTTGTTGAATTTATTGGTGTTTTTCAATGTTGAGGTTGTTGTTTAATTTGTTGGTGTTTTTAAATGTTGAGGTTGTTGTTGAATTTGTTGGTGTTTTTCAATGTTGAGGTTGTTCTTGTTTTTCAATATTGAGGTTGTTGTTGAATTTGTTGGTGTTTTTCAATGTTGAGGTTGTTGTTGTTGTTCAATGTGGAGGTTGTTGTTGAATTTGTTGGTATTTTTCAATGTTGTATTTGTTGTTGAATTTGTTGGTGTTTTTCAATGTTGAGGTTGTTGTTGTTTTTCAATGTTGAGGTTGTTGTTGAATTTGTTGGTGTTTTTCAATGTTGAGGTTGTTGTTGAATTTGTTGGCGTTTTTAAATGTTGAGGTTGTTGTTGAATTTGTTGGTGTTTTTCAATGTTGAGGTTGTTGTTGAATTTGTTGGTGTTTTTCAATGTTGAGGTTGTTGTTGTTTTTCAATGTTGAGGTCGTTGTTGAATTTGATGGTGTTTTTCAATGTCGAGGTTGTTGTTGAATTTGTTGGAGTTTTTCAATGTTGAAGTTGTTGTTGAATTTGTTGGTGTTTTTCAATGTTGAGGTTGTTGTTGAATTTGTTGGCGTTTTTAAATGTTGAGGTTGTTGTTGAATTTGTTGGTGTTTTTCAATGTTGAGGTTGTTGTTGAATTTGTTGGTGTTTATCAATGTTGAGGTTGTTGTTGTTTTTCTATGTTGAGGTTGTTGTTGAATTTGTTGGTGTTTTTCAATGTTGAGGTTGTTGTTGTTTTTCAATGTTGAGGTTGTTGTTGAATTTGTTGGTGTTTTTAAATGTTGAGGTTATTGTTGAATTTGTTGGTGTTTTTCAAAGTTGAGGTTGTTGTTGTTTTTCAATGTTGAGGTTGTTGTTGAATTTGTTGGTGTTTTTCATTGTTGAGGTTGTTGTAGTTTTTCAATGTTGGTGTTGTTGTTGAATTTGTTGGTGTTTTTCAATGTCGAGGTTGTTGTTGAATTTGTTGGTGTTTTTCAATGTAGAAGTTGTTGTTGAATTTGTTTGTGTTTTTCAATGTTGAGGTTGTTGTTGAATTTGTTGGTGTTTTTCAATGTTGAAGTTGTTGTTGACTTTGTTGGTGTTTATCAATGTTGAGGTTGATGTTGTTTTTCAATGTTGAGGTTGTTGTTGAATTTGTTGGTGTTTTTCAATGTTGAGGTTGTTGTTGTTTTTCAATGTTGAGGGTGTTGTTGAATTTGTTGGTGTTTTTAAATGTTGAGGTTATTGTTGAATTTGTTGGTGTTTTTCAAAGTTGAGGTTGTTGTTGTTTTTCAATGTTGAGGTTGCTGTTGAATTTGTTGGTGTTTTTCATTGTTGAGGTTGTTGTTGTTTTTCAATGTTGAGGTTGTTGTTGAATTCGTTGGTGTTTTTCAATTTCGAGGTTGTTGTTGAATTTGTAGGTGTTTTTCAATTTTGAAGTTGTTGTTGAATTTGTTGGTGTTTTTCAATGTTGAGGTTGTTGTTGTTTTTCAATGTTGAGGTTGTTGTTGAATTTGTTGGTGTTTTTCAATGTTGAAGGTTGTTGTTGAATTTGTTGGTGTTTTCTCAATGTTGAGGTTGTTGTTGTTTTTCAATTTTGAGGTTGTTGTTGTATTTGTTGGTGTTTTTCAATGTTGAGGTTGTAGTTTTTCAATGTTGGGGTTGTTGTTGAATTTGTTGGTGTTTTTCAATGTCGAGGTTGTTGTTGAATTTGTTGGTGTTTTTCAATGTTGAGGTTGTTGTTGTTTTTAAATGTTGAGGTTGTTGTTGAATTTGTTGGTGTTTTTCAATTTTGAGGTTGTTGTTGTTTTTCAATGTTGAGGTTGTTGTTGAATTTGTTGGTGTTTTTCTATGTTGAGGTTGTTGTTGTTTTTCAAAGTTGAGGTTGTTGTTAAATTTGTTGGTGTTTTTCAATGTTGAGGTTGTTGTTGAATTTGTTGGTGTTTTTCATTGTTGAGGTTGTTGTTGAATTTGTTGGTGTTTTTCAATGTTGAGGTTGTTGTTGTTTTTTAATGTTGAGGTTGTTGTTGAATTTGTTGATGTTTTTCAATGTTGAGGTTGTTGTTGTTTTTCAATGTTGAGGTTGTTGTTGAATTTGTTGCTGTTTTTCAATTTCGAGGTTGTTGTTGAATTTGTTGGTGTTTTTCAATGTTGAAATTCTTGTTGAATTTGTTGGTGTTTTTCAATGTTGAGGTTGTTGTTGTTTTTCAATGTTGAGGTTGTTGTTGAATTTGTTGGTGTTTTTCAATGTTGAGGTTGTTGTTGAATTTGTTGGTGTTTTTCAATGTTGAGGTTGTTGTTGTTTTTCAATGTTGAGGTTGTTGTTGTATGTGTTGGTGTTTTTCAAAGTTGAGGTTGTTGTTGAATTTGTTGGTGTTTTTCAATGTTGAGGTTGTTGTTTAATTTGTTGGTGGTTTTAAATGTTGAGGTTGTTGTTGAATTTGTTGGTGTTTTTCAATGTTGAGGTTGTTCTTGTTTTTCAATGTTGAAGTTGTTGTTGAATTTGTTGGTGTTTATCAATGTTGAGGTTGTTGTTGTTTTTCAACGTTGAGGTTGTTGTTGAATTTGTTGGTGTTTTTCAATGTTGAGGTTGTTGTTGTTTTTCAATGTTGAGAGTGTTGTTGAATTTGTTGGTGTTTTTAAATGTTGACGTTATTGTTGAATTTGTTGGTGTCTTTCAATGTTGAGGTTGTTGTTGTTTTTCAATGTTGAGGTTGTTGTTGAATTTGTTGGTGTTTTTCATTGTTGAGGTTGTTGTTGTTTTTCAATGTTGAGGTTGTTGTTAAAATAGTTGGTGATTTTCAATTTCGAGGTTGTTGTTGAATTTATTGGTGTTTTTCAATTTTGAATTTGTTGTTGAATTTGTTGGTGTTTTTCAATGTTGAGGTTGTTGTTGTTTTTCAATGTTGAGGTTGTTGTTGAATTTGTTGGTGTTTTTCAATGTTGAAGGTTGTTGTTGAATTTGTTGGTGTTTTCTCAATGTTGAGGTAGTTGTTGTTTTTCAATGTTGAGGTTGTTGTTGTATTTGTTGGTGTTTTTCATTGTTGAGGTTGTTGTAGTTTTTCAATGTTGGGGTTGTTGTTGAATTTGTTGGTGTTTTTCAATGTCGAGGTTGTTGTTGAATTTGTTGGTGTTTTTCAATGTAGAAGTTGTTGATGAATTTGTTTGTGTTTTTCAATGTTGAGGTTGTTGTTGAATTTGTTGGTGTTTTTCAATGTTGAAGTTGTTGTTGAATTTGTTGGTGTTTATCAATGTTGAGGTTGATGTTGTTTTTCAATGTTGAGGTTGTTGTTGAATTTGTTGGTGTTTTTCAATGTTGAGGTTGTTGTTGTTTTTCAATGTTGAGGGTGTTGTTGAATTTGTTGGTGTTTTTAAATGTTGAGGTTATTGTTGAATTTGTTGGTGTTTTTCAAAGTTGAGGTTGTTGTTGTTTTACAATGTTGAGGTTGTTGTTGAATTTGTTGGTGTTTTTCATTGTTGAGGTTGTTGTTGTTTTTCAATGTTGAGTTTGTTGTTGAATTTGTTGGTGTTTTTCAATTTCGAGGTTGTTGTTGAATTTGTAGGTGTTTTTCAATTTTGAAGTTGTTGTTGAATTTGTTGGTGTTTTTCAATGTTGAGGTTGTTGTTGTTTTTCAATGTTGAGGTTGTTGTTGAATTTGTTGGTGTTTTTCAATGTTGAAGGTTGTTGTTGAATTTGTTGGTGTTTTCTCAATGTTGAGGTTGTTGTTGTTTTTCAATTTTGAGGTTGTTGTTTTATTTGTTGGTGTTTTTCAATGTTGAGGTTGTAGTTTTTCAATGTTGGGGTTGTTGTTGAATTTGTTGGTGTTTTTCAATGTCGAGGTTGTTGTTGAATTTGTTGGTGTTTTTCAATGTTGAGGTTGTTGTTGTTTTTAAATGTTGAGGTTGTTGTTGAATTTGTTGGTGTTTTTCAATTTTGAGGTTGTTGTTGTTTTTCAATGTTGAGGTTGTTGTTGAATTTGTTGGTGTTTTTCTATGTTGAGGTTGTTGTTGTTTTTCAAAGTTGAGGTTGTTGTTAAATTTGTTGGTGTTTTTCAATGTTGAGGTTGTTGTTGAATTTGTTGGTGTTTTTCATTGTTGAGGTTGTTGTTGAATTTGTTGGTGTTTTTCAATGTTGAGGTTGTTGTTGTTTTTTAATGTTGAGGTTGTTGTTGAATTTGTTGGTGTTTTTCAATGTTGAGGTTGTTGTTGTTTTTCAATGTTGAGGTTGTTGTTGAATTTGTTGCTGTTTTTCAATTTCGAGGTTTTTGTTGAATTTGTTGGTGTTTTTCAATGTTGAAATTGTTGTTGAATTTGTTGGTGTTTTTCAATGTTGAGGTTGTTGTTGTTTTTCAATGTTGAGGTTGTTGTTGAATTTGTTGGTGTTTTTCAATGTTGAGGTTGTTGTTGAATTTGTTGGTGTTTTTCAATGTTGAGGTTGTTGTTGTTTTTCAATGTTGAGGTTGTCGTTGTATGTTTTGGTGTTTTTCAAAGTTGAGGTTGTTGTTGAATTTGTTGGTGTTTTTCAATGTTGAGGTTGTTGTTTAATTTGTTGGTGTTTTTAAATGTTGAGGTTGTTGTTGAATTTGTTGGTGTTTTTCAATGTTGAGGTTGTTGTTGTTTTTCAATGTTGAGGTTGTTGTTGAATTTGTTGGTGTTTTTCAATGTTGAGGTTGTTGTTGAATTTGTTGGCGTTTTTAAATGTTGAGGTTGTTGTTGAATTTGTTGGTGTTTTTCAATGTTGAGGTTGTTGTTGAATTTGTTGGTGTTTTTTAATGTTGAGGTTGTTGTTGTTTTTCAATGTTGAGGTCGTTGTTGAATTTGATGGTGTTTTTCAATGTCGAGGTTGTTGTTGAATTTGTTGGAGTTTTTCAATGTTGAAGTTGTTGTTGAATTTGTTGGTGTTTTTCAATGTTGAGGTTGTTGTTGAATTTGTTGGCGTTTTTAAATGTTGAGGTTGTTGTTGAATTTGTTGGTGTTTTTCAATGTTGAGGTTGTTGTTGAATTTGTTGGTGTTTATCAATGTTGAGGTTGTTGTTGTTTTTCAATGTTGAGGTTGTTGTTGAATTTGTTGGTGTTTTTCAATGTTGAGGTTGTTGTTGTTTTTCAATGTTGAGGTTGTTGTTGAATTTGTTGGTGTTTTTAAATGTTGAGGTTATTGTTGAATTTGTTGGTGTTTTTCAAAGTTGAGGTTGTTGTTGTTTTTCAATGTTGAGGTTGTTGTTGAATTTGTTGGTGTTTTTCATTGTTGAGGTTGTTGTTGTTTTTCAATGTTGAGGTTGTTGTTGAATTTGTTGGTGTTTTTCAATTTCGAGGTTGTTGTTGAATTTGTAGGTGTTTTTCAATTTTGAAGTTGTTGTTGAATTTGTTGGTGTTTTTCAATGTTGAGGTTGTTGTTGTTTTTCAATGTTGAGGTTGTTGTTGAATTTGTTGGTGTTTTTCAATGTTGAAGGTTGTTGTTGAATTTGTTGGTGTTTTCTCAATGTTGAGGTTGTTGTTGTTTTTCAATGTTGAGGTTGTTGTTGTATTTGTTGGTGTTTTTCAATGTTGAGGTTGTAGTTTTTCAATGTTGGGGTTGTTGTTGAATTTGTTGGTGTTTTTCAATGTCGAGGTTGTTGTTGAATTTGTTGGTGTTTTTCAATGTTGAAGTTGTTGTTGAATTTGTTTGTGTTTTTCAATGTTGAGGTTGTTGTTGAATTTGTTGGTGTTTTTCAATGTTGAGGTTGTTGTTGTTTTTAAATGTTGAGGTTGTTGTTGAATTTGTTGGTGTTTTTCAATTTTGAGGTTGTTGTTGTTTTTCAATGTTGAGGTTGTTATTGTATTTGTTGGTGTTTTGCAATGTTGAGGTTGTAGTTTTTCAATGTTGGGGTTGTTGTTGAATTTGTTGGTGTTTTTCAATGTCGAGGTTGTTGTTGAATTTGTTGGTGTTTTTCAATGTTGAGGTTGTTGTTGTTTTTAAATGTTGAGGTTGTTGTTGAATTTGTTGGTGTTTTTCAATTTTGAGGTTGTTGTTGTTTTTCAATGTTGAGGTTGTTGTTGAATTTGTTGGTGTTTTTCTATGTTGAGGTTGCTGTTGTTTTTCAAAGTTGAGGTTGTTGTTAAATTTGTTGGTGTTTTTCAATGTTGAGGTTGTTGTTGAAATTGTTGTTGTTTTTCAATGTTGAGGTTGTTGTTGAATTTGTTGTTGTTTTTCAATGTTGAGGTTGTTGTTGTTTTTTAATGTTGAGGTTGTTGTTGAATTTGTTGGTGTTTTTCAATGTTGAGGTTGTTGTTGTTTTTCAATGTTGAGGTTGTTGTTGAATTTGTTGCTGTTTTTCAATTTCGAGGTTGTTGTTGAATTTGTTGGTGTTTTTCAATGTTGAAATTGTTGTTGAATTTGTTGGTGTTTTTCAATGTTGAGGTTGTTGTTGTTTTTCAATGTTGAGGTTGTTGTTGAATTTGTTGGTGTTTTTCAATGTTGAGGTTGTTGTTGAATTTGTTGGTGTTTTTCAATGTTGAGGTTGTTGTTGTTTTTCAATGTTGAGGTTGTTGTTGTATGTGTTGGTGTTTTTCAAAGTTGAGGTTGTTGTTGAATTTATTGGTGTTTTTCAATGTTGAGGTTGTTGTTTAATTTGTTGGTGTTTTTAAATGTTGAGGTTGTTGTTGAATTTGTTGGTGTTTTTCAATGTTGAGGTTGTTCTTGTTTTTCAATATTGAGGTTGTTGTTGAATTTGTTGGTGTTTTTCAATGTTGAGGTTGTTGTTGTTGTTCAATGTGGAGGTTGTTGTTGAATTTGTTGGTATTTTTCAATGTTGTATTTGTTGTTGAATTTGTTGGTGTTTTTCAATGTTGAGGTTGTTGTTGTTTTTCAATGTTGAGGTTGTTGTTGAATTTGTTGGTGTTTTTCAATGTTGAGGTTGTTGTTGAATTTGTTGGCGTTTTTAAATGTTGAGGTTGTTGTTGAATTTGTTGGTGTTTTTCAATGTTGAGGTTGTTGTTGAATTTGTTGGTGTTTTTCAATGTTGAGGTTGTTGTTGTTTTTCAATGTTGAGGTCGTTGTTGAATTTGATGGTGTTTTTCAATGTCGAGGTTGTTGTTGAATTTGTTGGAGTTTTTCAATGTTGAAGTTGTTGTTGAATTTGTTGGTGTTTTTCAATGTTGAGGTTGTTGTTGAATTTGTTGGCGTTTTTAAATGTTGAGGTTGTTGTTGAATTTGTTGGTGTTTTTCAATGTTGAGGTTGTTGTTGAATTTGTTGGTGTTTATCAATGTTGAGGTTGTTGTTGTTTTTCTATGTTGAGGTTGTTGTTGAATTTGTTGGTGTTTTTCAATGTTGAGGTTGTTGTTGTTTTTCAATGTTGAGGTTGTTGTTGAATTTGTTGGTGTTTTTAAATGTTGAGGTTATTGTTGAATTTGTTGGTGTTTTTCAAAGTTGAGGTTGTTGTTGTTTTTCAATGTTGAGGTTGTTGTTGAATTTGTTGGTGTTTTTCATTGTTGAGGTTGTTGTTGTTTTTCAATGTTGAGGTTGTTGTTGAATTTGTTGGTGTTTTTCAATTTCGAGGTTGTTGTTGAATTTGTAGGTGTTTTTCAATTTTGAAGTTGTTGTTGAATTTGTTGGTGTTTTTCAATGTTGAGGTTGTTGTTGTTTTTCAATGTTGAGGTTGTTGTTGAATTTGTTGGTGTTTTTCAATGTTGAAGGTTGTTGTTGAATTTGTTGGTGTTTTCTCAATGTTGAGGTTGTTGTTGTTTTTCAATGTTGAGGTTGTTGTTGTATTTGTTGGTGTTTTTCAATGTTGAGGTTGTAGTTTTTCAATGTTGCGGTTGTTGTTGAATTTGTTGGTGTTTTTCAATGTCGAGGTTGTTGTTGAATTTGTTGGTGTTTTTCAATGTTGAAGTTGTTGTTGAATTTGTTTGTGTTTTTCAATGTTGAGGTTGTTGTTGAATTTGTTGGTGTTTTTCAATGTTGAAGTTGTTGTTGTTTTTAAATGTTGAGGTTGTTGTTGAATTTGTTGGTGTTTTTCAATTTTGAGGTTGTTGTTGTTTTTCAATGTTGAGGTTGTTATTGAACTTGTTGGTGTTTTTCTATGTTGAGGTTGTTGTTGTTTTTCAAAGATGAGGTTGTTGTTAAATTTGTTGGTGTTTTTCAATGTTGAGGTTGTTGTTGAATTTGTTGGTGTTTTTCATTGTTGAGGTTGTTGTTGAATTTGTTGGTGTTTTTCAATGTTGAGGTTGTTGTTGTTTTTTAATGTTGAGGTTGTTGTTGAATTTGTTGGTGTTTTTCAATGTTGAGGTTGTTGTTGTTTTTCAATGTTGAAGTTGTTGTTGAATTTGTTGCTGTTTTTCAATTTCGAGGTTGTTGTTGAATTTGTTGGTGCTTTTCAATGTTGAAATTGTTGTTGAATTTGTTGGTGTTTTTCAATATTGAGGCTGTTGTTGTTTTTCAATGTTGAGGTTGTTGTTGTATGTGTTGGTGTTTTTCAATGTTGAGGTTGTTGTTGAATTTGTTGGTGTTTTTCAATGTTGAGGTTGTTGTTTAATTTGTTGGTGTTTTTAAATGTTGAGGTTGTTGTTGAATTTGTTGGTGTTTTTCAATGTTGAGGTTGTTCTTGTTTTTCAATGTTGAGGTTGTTGTTGAATTTGTTGGTGTTTTTCAATGTTGAGGTTGTTGTTGTTGTTCAATGTGGAGGTTGTTGTTGAATTTGTTGGTGTTTTTCAATGTCGAGGTTCTTGTTGAATTTGTTGGTATTTTTCAATGTTGAATTTGTTGTTGAATTTGTTGGTGTTTTTCAATGTTGAGGTTGTTGTTGTTTTTCAATGTTGAAGTTGTTGTTGAATTTGTTGGTGTTTTTCAATGTTGAGGTTGTTGTTGAATTTGTTGGCGTTTTTAAATGTTGAGGTTGTTGTTGAATTTGTTGGTGTTTTTCAATGTTGAGGTTGTTGTTGAATTTGTTGCTCTTTTTCAATGTTGAGGTTGTCGTTGTTTTTCAATGTTGAGGTCGTTGTTGAATTTGATGTTGTTTTTCAATGTCGAGGTTGTTGTTGAATTTGTTGGTGTTTTTCAATGTTGAAGTTGCTGTTGAATTTGTTGGTGTTTTTCAATGTTGAGGTTGTTGTTGAATTTGTTGGCGTTTTTAAATGTTGAGGTTGTTGTTGAATTTGTTGGTGTTTTTCAATGTTGAGGTTATTGTTGAATTTGTTGGTGTTTTTCAATGTTGAGGTTGTTGTTGTTTTTCAATGTTGAGGTTGTTGTTGAATTTGTTGGTGTTTTTCAATGTTGAGGTTGTTGTTGTTTTTCAATGTTGAGGTTGTTGTTGTTTTTCAATGTTGAGGTTGTTGTTGAATTTGTTGGTGTTTTTCAATGTTGAAGGTTGTTGTTGAATTTGTTGGTGTTTTCTCAATGTTGAGGTTGTTGTTGTTTTTCAATGTTGAGGTTGTTGTTGTATTTGTTGGTGTTTTTCAATGTTGAAGGTTGTTGTAGTTTTTCAATGTTGAGGTTGTTGTTGTTTTTCAATGTTGAGGTTGTTGTTGAATTTGTTGGTGTTTTCTCAATGTTGAGGTTGTTGTTGTTTTTCAATGTTGAGGTTGTTGTTGTATTTGTTGGTGTTTTTCAATGTTGAAGGTTGTTGTAGTTTTTCAATGTTGAGGTTGTTGTTGAATTTGTTGGTGTTTATCAATGTCGAGGTTGTTGTTGAATTTGTTGGTGTTTTTCAAAGTTGAAGTTGTTGTTGAATTTGTTTGTGTTTTTCAATGTTGAGGTTTTGTTGAATTTGTTGGTGTTTTTCAATGTTGAGGTTGTTGTTGTTTTTAATGGTTGAATTTGTTGTTGAATTTGTTGGTGTTTTTCAATTTTGAGGTTGTTGTTGTTTTTCAATGTTGAGGTTGTTGTTGAATTTGTTGGTGTTTATACATGTTGAGGTTGTTGTTGTTTTTCAAAGTTGAGGTTGTTGTTAAATTTGTTGGTGTTTTTCAATGTTGAGGTTGTTGTTGAATTTGTTGGTGTTTTTCATTGTTGAGGTTGTTGTTCAATTAGTTGGTGTTTTTCAATGTTGAGGTTGTTGTTGTTTTTTAATGTTGAGGTTGTTGTTGAATTTGTTGGTGTTTTTCAATGTTGAGGTTGTTGCTGTTTTTCAATGTTGAGGTTGTTGTTGAATTTGTTGGTGTTTTTCAATGTTGAGGTTGTTGTTGTTTTTCAATGTTGAGGTTGTTGTTGTATGTGTTGGTGTTTTTCAATGTTGAGGTTGTTGTAGTTTTTCAATGTTGAGGTTGTTGTTGAATTTGTTGGTGTTTTTCAATGTCGAGGTTGTTGTTGAATTTGTTGGTGTTTTTCAATGTTGAAGTTGTTGTTGAATTTGTTGGTGTTTTTCAATGTTGAGGTTGTTGTTGAATTTGTTGGTGTTTTTAAATGTTGAGGTTGTTGTTGAATTTGTTGGTGTTTTTCAATGTTGAGGTTGTTCTTGTTTTTCAATGTTGAGGTTGTTGTTGAATTTGTTGGTGTTTTTCAATGTTGAGGTTGTTGCTGTTGTTCAATGTGGAGGTTGTTGTTGAATTTGTTGGTGTTTTTCAATGTCGAGGTTGTTGTTGAATTTGTTGGTATTTTTCAATGTTGTATTTGTTGTTGAATTTGTTGGTGTTTTTCAATGTTGAGGTTGTTGTTGTATTTCAATGTTGAGGTTGTTGTTGAATTTGTTGGTGTTTTTCAATGTTGAGGTTGTTGTTGAATTTGTTGGCGTTTTTAAATGTTGAGGTTGTTGTTGAATTTGTTGGTGTTTTTCAATGTTGAGGTTGTTGTTGAATTTGTTGGTGCTTTTCAATGTTGAGGTTGTTGTTGTTTTTCAATGTTGAGGTCGTTGTTGAATTTGATGGTGTTTTTCAATGTCGAGGTTGTTGTTGAATTTGCTGGTGTTTTTCAATGTTGAAGTTGTTTTTGAATTTGTTGGTGTTTATCAATGTTGAGGTTGTTGTTGTTTTTCAGATTTCAGGTTGTTGTTGAATTTGTTGGTGTTTTTCAATGTTGAGGTTGTTGTTGTTTTTCAATGTTGAGGGTGTTGTTGAATTTGTTGGTGTTTTTAAATGTTGAGGTTATTGTTGAATTTGTTGGTGTTTTTCAATGTTGAGGTTGTTGTTGTTTTTCAATGTTGAGGTTGTTGTTGAATTTCCTGGTGTTTTTCATTGTTGAGGTTGTTGTTGTTTTTCAATGTTGAGGTTGTTGTTGAATTTGTTGGTGTTTTTCAATTTCGAGGTTGTTGTTGAATTTGTTGGTGTTTTTCAATTTTGAAGTTGTTGTTGAATTTGTTGGTGTTTTTCAATGTTGAGGTTGTTGTTGTTTTTCAATGTTGAGGTTGTTGTTGAATTTGTTGGTGTTTTTCAATGTTGAAGGTTGTTGTTGAATTTGTTGGTGTTTTCTCAATGTTGAGGTTGTTGGTTTTTTTCAATGTTGAGGTTGTTGTTGTATTTGTTGGTGTTTTTCATTGTTGAGGTTGTTGTAGTTTTTCAATGTTGGAGTTGTTGTTGAATTTGTTGGTGTTTTTCAATGTCGAGGTTGTTGTTGAATTTGTTGGTGTTTTTCAATGTTGAAGTTGTTGTTGAATTTGTTGGTGTTTTTCAATGTTGAGGTTGTTGTTGAATTTGTTCGTGTTTTTCAATGTTGAGGTTGTTGCTGTTGTTCAATGTGGAGGTTGTTGTTGAATTTGTTGGTGTTTTTCAATGTCGAGGTTGTTGTTGAATTTGTTGGTATTTTTCAATGTTGTATTTGTTGTTGAATTTGTTGGTGTTTTTCAATGTTGAGGTTGTTGTTGTTTTTCAATGTTGAGGTTGTTGTTGAATTTGTTGGTGTTTTTCAATGTTGAGGTTGTTGTTGAATGTGTTGGCGTTTTTAAATGTTGAGGTTTTTGTTGAATTTGTTGGTGTTTTTCAATGTTGAGGTTGTTGTTGAATTTGTTGGTGCTTTTCAATGTTGAGGTTGTTGTTGTTTTTCAATGTTGAGGTCGTTGTTGAATTTGATGGTGTTTTTCAATGTCGAGGTTGTTGTTGAATTTGTTGGTGTTTTTCAATGTTGAAGTTGTTGTTGAATTTGTTGGTGTTTATCAATGTTGAGGTTGTTGTTGTTTTTCAACGTTGAGGTTGTTGTTGAATTTGTTGGTGTTTTTCAATGTTGAGGTTGTTGTTGTTTTTCAATGTTGAGGGTGTTGTTGAATTTGTTGGTGTTTTTAAATGTTGACGTTATTGTTGAATTTGTTGGTGTTTTTCAATGTTGAGGTTGTTGTTGTTTTTCAATGTTGAGGTTGTTGTTGAATTTGTTGGTGTTTTTCAATTTTGAATTTGTTGTTGAATTTGTTGGTGTTTTTCAATGTTGAGGTTGTTGTTGTTTTTCAATGTTGAGGTTGTTGTTGAATTTGTTGGTGTTTTTCAATGTTGAAGGTTGTTGTTGAATTTGTTGGTGTTTTCTCAATGTTGAGGTAGTTCTTGTTTTTCAATGTTGAGGTTGTTGTTGTATTTGTTGGTGTTTTTCATTGTTGAGGTTGTTGTAGTTTTTCAATGTTGGGGTTGTTGTTGAATTTGTTGGTGTTTTTCAATGTTGAGGTTGTTGTTGAATGTGTTGGCGTTTTTAAATGTTGAGGTTTTTGTTGAATTTGTTGGTGTTTTTCAATGTTGAGGTTGTTGTTGAATTTGTTGGTGCTTTTCAATGTTGAGGTTGTTGTTGTTTTTCAATGTTGAGGTCGTTGTTGAATTTGATGGTGTTTTTCAATGTCGAGGTTGTTGTTGAATTTGTTGGTGTTTTTCAATGTTGAAGTTGTTGTTGAATTTGTTGGTGTTTATCAATGATGAGGTTGTTGTTGTTTTTCAACGTTGAGGTTGTTGTTGAATTTGTTGGTGTTTTTCAATGTTGAGGTTGTTGTTGTTTTTCAATGTTGAGGGTGTTGTTGAATTTGTTGGTGTTTTTAAATGTTGACGTTATTGTTGAATTTGTTGGTGTTTTTCAATGTTGAGGTTGTTGTTGTTTTTCAATGTTGAGGTTGTTGTTGAATTTGTTGGTGTTTTTCAATTTTGAATTTGTTGTTGAATTTGTTGGTGTTTTTCAATGTTGAGGTTGTTGTTGTTTTTCAATGTTGAGGTTGTTGTTGAATTTGTTGGTGTTTTTCAATGTTGAAGGTTGTTGTTGAATTTGTTGGTGTTTTCTCAATGTTGAGGTAGTTCTTGTTTTTCAATGTTGAGGATGTTGTTGTATTTGTTGGTGTTTTTCATTGTTGAGGTTGTTGTAGTTTTTCAATGTTGGGGTTGTTGTTGAATTTGTTGGTGTTTTTCAATGTCGAGGTTGTTGTTGAATTTGTTGGCGTTTTTAAATGTTGAGGTTGTTGTTGAATTTGTTGGTGTTTTTCAATGTTGAGGTTGTTGTTGAATTTGTTGCTCTTTTTCAATGTTGAGGTTGTCGTTGTTTTTCAATGTTGAGGTCGTTGTTGAATTTGATGTTGTTTTTCAATGTCGAGGTTGTTGTTGAATTTGTTGGTGTTTTTCAATGTTGAAGTTGCTGTTGAATTTGTTGGTGTTTTTCAATGTTGAGGTTGTTGTTGAATTTGTTGGCGTTTTTAAATGTTGAGGTTGTTGTTGAATTTGTTGGTGTTTTTCAATGTTGAGGTTATTGTTGAATTTGTTGGTGTTTTTCAATGTTGAGGTTGTTGTTGTTTTTCAATGTTGAGGTTGTTGTTGAATTTGTTGGTGTTTTTCAATGTTGAGGTTGTTGTTGTTTTTCAATGTTGAGGTTGTTGTTGTTTTTCAATGTTGAGGTTGTTGTTGAATTTGTTGGTGTTTTTCAATGTTGAAGGTTGTTGTTGAATTTGTTGGTGTTTTCTCAATGTTGAGGTTGTTGTTGTTTTTCAATGTTGAGGTTGTTGTTGTATTTGTTGGTGTTTTTCAATGTTGAAGGTTGTTGTAGTTTTTCAATGTTGAGGTTGTTGTTGAATTTGTTGGTGTTTATCAATGTCGAGGTTGTTGTTGAATTTGTTGGTGTTTTTCAAAGTTGAAGTTGTTGTTGAATTTGTTTGTGTTTTTCAATGTTGAGGTTGTTATTGAACTTGTTGGTGTTTTTCTATGTTGAGGTTGTTGTTGTTTTTCAAAGATGAGGTTGTTGTTAAATTTGTTGGTGTTTTTCAATGTTGAGGTTGTTGTTGAATTTGTTGGTGTTTTTCATTGTTGAGGTTGTTGTTGAATTTGTTGGTGTTTTTCAATGTTGAGGTTGTTGTTGTTTTTTAATGTTGAGGTTGTTGTTGAATTTGTTGGTGTTTTTCAATGTTGAGGTTGTTGTTGTTTTTCAATGTTGAAGTTGTTGTTGAATTTGTTGCTGTTTTTCAATTTCGAGGTTGTTGTTGAATTTGTTGGTGCTTTTCAATGTTGAAATTGTTGTTGAATTTGTTGGTGTTTTTCAATATTGAGGCTGTTGTTGTTTTTCAATGTTGAGGTTGTTGTTGTATGTGTTGGTGTTTTTCAATGTTGAGGTTGTTGTTGAATTTGTTGGTGTTTTTCAATGTTGAGGTTGTTGTTTAATTTGTTGGTGTTTTTAAATGTTGAGGTTGTTGTTGAATTTGTTGGTGTTTTTCAATGTTGAGGTTGTTCTTGTTTTTCAATGTTGAGGTTGTTGTTGAATTTGTTGGTGTTTTTCAATGTTGAGGTTGTTGTTGTTGTTCAATGTGGAGGTTGTTGTTGAATTTGTTGGTGTTTTTCAATGTCGAGGTTCTTGTTGAATTTGTTGGTATTTTTCAATGTTGAATTTGTTGTTGAATTTGTTGGTGTTTTTCAATGTTGAGGTTGTTGTTGTTTTTCAATGTTGAAGTTGTTGTTGAATTTGTTGGTGTTTTTCAATGTTGAGGTTGTTGTTGAATTTGTTGGCGTTTTTAAATGTTGAGGTTGTTGTTGAATTTGTTGGTGTTTTTCAATGTTGAGGTTGTTGTTGAATTTGTTGCTCTTTTTCAATGTTGAGGTTGTCGTTGTTTTTCAATGTTGAGGTCGTTGTTGAATTTGATGTTGTTTTTCAATGTCGAGGTTGTTGTTGAATTTGTTGGTGTTTTTCAATGTTGAAGTTGCTGTTGAATTTGTTGGTGTTTTTCAATGTTGAGGTTGTTGTTGAATTTGTTGGCGTTTTTAAATGTTGAGGTTGTTGTTGAATTTGTTGGTGTTTTTCAATGTTGAGGTTATTGTTGAATTTGTTGGTGTTTTTCAATGTTGAGGTTGTTGTTGTTTTTCAATGTTGAGGTTGTTGTTGAATTTGTTGGTGTTTTTCAATGTTGAGGTTGTTGTTGTTTTTCAATGTTGAGGTTGTTGTTGTTTTTCAATGTTGAGGTTGTTGTTGAATTTGTTGGTGTTTTTCAATGTTGAAGGTTGTTGTTGAATTTGTTGGTGTTTTCTCAATGTTGAGGTTGTTGTTGTTTTTCAATGTTGAGGTTGTTGTTGTATTTGTTGGTGTTTTTCAATGTTGAAGGTTGTTGTAGTTTTTCAATGTTGAGGTTGTTGTTGTTTTTCAATGTTGAGGTTGTTGTTGAATTTGTTGGTGTTTTCTCAATGTTGAGGTTGTTGTTGTTTTTCAATGTTGAGGTTGTTGTTGTATTTGTTGGTGTTTTTCAATGTTGAAGGTTGTTGTAGTTTTTCAATGTTGAGGTTGTTGTTGAATTTGTTGGTGTTTATCAATGTCGAGGTTGTTGTTGAATTTGTTGGTGTTTTTCAAAGTTGAAGTTGTTGTTGAATTTGTTTGTGTTTTTCAATGTTGAGGTTTTGTTGAATTTGTTGGTGTTTTTCAATGTTGAGGTTGTTGTTGTTTTTAATGGTTGAATTTGTTGTTGAATTTGTTGGTGTTTTTCAATTTTGAGGTTGTTGTTGTTTTTCAATGTTGAGGTTGTTGTTGAATTTGTTGGTGTTTATACATGTTGAGGTTGTTGTTGTTTTTCAAAGTTGAGGTTGTTGTTAAATTTGTTGGTGTTTTTCAATGTTGAGGTTGTTGTTGAATTTGTTGGTGTTTTTCATTGTTGAGGTTGTTGTTCAATTAGTTGGTGTTTTTCAATGTTGAGGTTGTTGTTGTTTTTTAATGTTGAGGTTGTTGTTGAATTTGTTGGTGTTTTTCAATGTTGAGGTTGTTGCTGTTTTTCAATGTTGAGGTTGTTGTTGAATTTGTTGGTGTTTTTCAATGTTGAGGTTGTTGTTGTTTTTCAATGTTGAGGTTGTTGTTGTATGTGTTGGTGTTTTTCAATGTTGAGGTTGTTGTAGTTTTTCAATGTTGAGGTTGTTGTTGAATTTGTTGGTGTTTTTCAATGTCGAGGTTGTTGTTGAATTTGTTGGTGTTTTTCAATGTTGAAGTTGTTGTTGAATTTGTTGGTGTTTTTCAATGTTGAGGTTGTTGTTGAATTTGTTGGTGTTTTTAAATGTTGAGGTTGTTGTTGAATTTGTTGGTGTTTTTCAATGTTGAGGTTGTTCTTGTTTTTCAATGTTGAGGTTGTTGTTGAATTTGTTGGTGTTTTTCAATGTTGAGGTTGTTGCTGTTGTTCAATGTGGAGGTTGTTGTTGAATTTGTTGGTGTTTTTCAATGTCGAGGTTGTTGTTGAATTTGTTGGTATTTTTCAATGTTGTATTTGTTGTTGAATTTGTTGGTGTTTTTCAATGTTGAGGTTGTTGTTGTTTTTCAATGTTGAGGTTGTTGTTGAATTTGTTGGTGTTTTTCAATGTTGAGGTTGTTGTTGAATTTGTTGGCGTTTTTAAATGTTGAGGTTGTTGTTGAATTTGTTGGTGTTTTTCAATGTTGAGGTTGTTGTTGAATTTGTTGGTGCTTTTCAATGTTGATGTTGTTGTTGTTTTTCAATGTTGAGGTCGTTGTTGAATTTGATGGTGTTTTTCAATGTCGAGGTTGTTGTTGAATTTGCTGGTGTTTTTCAATGTTGAAGTTGTTTTTGAATTTGTTGGTGTTTATCAATGTTGAGGTTGTTGTTGTTTTTCAGATTTCAGGTTGTTGTTGAATTTGTTGGTGTTTTTCAATGTTGAGGTTGTTGTTGTTTTTCAATGTTGAGGGTGTTGTTGAATTTGTTGGTGTTTTTAAATGTTGAGGTTATTGTTGAATTTGTTGGTGTTTTTCAATGTTGAGGTTGTTGTTGTTTTTCAATGTTGAGGTTGTTGTTGAATTTCCTGGTGTTTTTCATTGTTGAGGTTGTTGTTGTTTTTCAATGTTGAGGTTGTTGTTGAATTTGTTGGTGTTTTTCAATTTCGAGGTTGTTGTTGAATTTGTTGGTGTTTTTCAATTTTGAAGTTGTTGTTGAATTTGTTGGTGTTTTTCAATGTTGAGGTTGTTGTTGTTTTTCAATGTTGAGGTTGTTGTTGAATTTGTTGGTGTTTTTCAATGTTGAAGGTTGTTGTTGAATTTGTTGGTGTTTTCTCAATGTTGAGGTTGTTGGTTTTTTTCAATGTTGAGGTTGTTGTTGTATTTGTTGGTGTTTTTCATTGTTGAGGTTGTTGTAGTTTTTCAATGTTGGAGTTGTTGTTGAATTTGTTGGTGTTTTTCAATGTCGAGGTTGTTGTTGAATTTGTTGGTGTTTTTCAATGTTGAAGTTGTTGTTGAATTTGTTGGTGTTTTTCAATGTTGAGGTTGTTGTTGAATTTGTTCGTGTTTTTCAATGTTGAGGTTGTTGCTGTTGTTCAATGTGGAGGTTGTTGTTGAATTTGTTGGTGTTTTTCAATGTCGAGGTTGTTGTTGAATTTGTTGGTATTTTTCAATGTTGTATTTGTTGTTGAATTTGTTGGTGTTTTTCAATGTTGAGGTTGTTGTTGTTTTTCAATGTTGAGGTTGTTGTTGAATTTGTTGGTGTTTTTCAATGTTGAGGTTGTTGTTGAATGTGTTGGCGTTTTTAAATGTTGAGGTTTTTGTTGAATTTGTTGGTGTTTTTCAATGTTGAGGTTGTTGTTGAATTTGTTGGTGCTTTTCAATGTTGAGGTTGTTGTTGTTTTTCAATGTTGAGGTCGTTGTTGAATTTGATGGTGTTTTTCAATGTCGAGGTTGTTGTTGAATTTGTTGGTGTTTTTCAATGTTGAAGTTGTTGTTGAATTTGTTGGTGTTTATCAATGTTGAGGTTGTTGTTGTTTTTCAACGTTGAGGTTGTTGTTGAATTTGTTGGTGTTTTTCAATGTTGAGGTTGTTGTTGTTTTTCAATGTTGAGGGTGTTGTTGAATTTGTTGGTGTTTTTAAATGTTGACGTTATTGTTGAATTTGTTGGTGTTTTTCAATGTTGAGGTTGTTGTTGTTTTTCAATGTTGAGGTTGTTGTTGAATTTGTTGGTGTTTTTCAATTTTGAATTTGTTGTTGAATTTGTTGGTGTTTTTCAATGTTGAGGTTGTTGTTGTTTTTCAATGTTGAGGTTGTTGTTGAATTTGTTGGTGTTTTTCAATGTTGAAGGTTGTTGTTGAATTTGTTGGTGTTTTCTCAATGTTGAGGTAGTTCTTGTTTTTCAATGTTGAGGTTGTTGTTGTATTTGTTGGTGTTTTTCATTGTTGAGGTTGTTGTAGTTTTTCAATGTTGGGGTTGTTGTTGAATTTGTTGGTGTTTTTCAATGTTGAGGTTGTTGTTGAATGTGTTGGCGTTTTTAAATGTTGAGGTTTTTGTTGAATTTGTTGGTGTTTTTCAATGTTGAGGTTGTTGTTGAATTTGTTGGTGCTTTTCAATGTTGAGGTTGTTGTTGTTTTTCAATGTTGAGGTCGTTGTTGAATTTGATGGTGTTTTTCAATGTCGAGGTTGTTGTTGAATTTGTTGGTGTTTTTCAATGTTGAAGTTGTTGTTGAATTTGTTGGTGTTTATCAATGATGAGGTTGTTGTTGTTTTTCAACGTTGAGGTTGTTGTTGAATTTGTTGGTGTTTTTCAATGTTGAGGTTGTTGTTGTTTTTCAATGTTGAGGGTGTTGTTGAATTTGTTGGTGTTTTTAAATGTTGACGTTATTGTTGAATTTGTTGGTGTTTTTCAATGTTGAGGTTGTTGTTGTTTTTCAATGTTGAGGTTGTTGTTGAATTTGTTGGTGTTTTTCAATTTTGAATTTGTTGTTGAATTTGTTGGTGTTTTTCAATGTTGAGGTTGTTGTTGTTTTTCAATGTTGAGGTTGTTGTTGAATTTGTTGGTGTTTTTCAATGTTGAAGGTTGTTGTTGAATTTGTTGGTGTTTTCTCAATGTTGAGGTAGTTCTTGTTTTTCAATGTTGAGGTTGTTGTTGTATTTGTTGGTGTTTTTCATTGTTGAGGTTGTTGTAGTTTTTCAATGTTGGGGTTGTTGTTGAATTTGTTGGTGTTTTTCAATGTCGAGGTTGTTGTTGAATTTGTTGGCGTTTTTAAATGTTGAGGTTGTTGTTGAATTTGTTGGTGTTTTTCAATGTTGAGGTTGTTGTTGAATTTGTTGCTCTTTTTCAATGTTGAGGTTGTCGTTGTTTTTCAATGTTGAGGTCGTTGTTGAATTTGATGTTGTTTTTCAATGTCGAGGTTGTTGTTGAATTTGTTGGTGTTTTTCAATGTTGAAGTTGCTGTTGAATTTGTTGGTGTTTTTCAATGTTGAGGTTGTTGTTGAATTTGTTGGCGTTTTTAAATGTTGAGGTTGTTGTTGAATTTGTTGGTGTTTTTCAATGTTGAGGTTATTGTTGAATTTGTTGGTGTTTTTCAATGTTGAGGTTGTTGTTGTTTTTCAATGTTGAGGTTGTTGTTGAATTTGTTGGTGTTTTTCAATGTTGAGGTTGTTGTTGTTTTTCAATGTTGAGGTTGTTGTTGTTTTTCAATGTTGAGGTTGTTGTTGAATTTGTTGGTGTTTTTCAATGTTGAAGGTTGTTGTTGAATTTGTTGGTGTTTTCTCAATGTTGAGGTTGTTGTTGTTTTTCAATGTTGAGGTTGTTGTTGTATTTGTTGGTGTTTTTCAATGTTGAAGGTTGTTGTAGTTTTTCAATGTTGAGGTTGTTGTTGAATTTGTTGGTGTTTATCAATGTCGAGGTTGTTGTTGAATTTGTTGGTGTTTTTCAAAGTTGAAGTTGTTGTTGAATTTGTTTGTGTTTTTCAATGTTGAGGTTTTGTTGAATTTGTTGGTGTTTTTCAATGTTGAGGTTGTTGTTGTTTTTAAAGGTTGAGGTTGTTGTTGAATTTGTTGGTGTTTTTCAATTTTGAGGTTGTTGTTGTTTTTCAATGTTGAGGTTGTTGTTGAATTTGTTGGTGTTTATACATGTTGAGGTTGTTGTTGTTTTTCAAAGTTGAGGTTGTTGTTAAATTTGTTGGTGTTTTTCAATGTTGAGGTTGTTGTTGAATTTGTTGGTGTTTTTCATTGTTGAGGTTGTTGTTGAATTAGTTGGTGTTTTTCAATGTTGAGGTTGTTGTTGTTTTTTAATGTTGAGGTTGTTGTTGAATTTGTTGGTGTTTTTCAATGTTGAGGTTGTTGTTGTTTTTCAATGTTGAGGTTGTTGTTGAATTTGTTGGTGTTTTTCAATGTTGAGGTTGTTGTTGTTTTTCAATGTTGAGGTTGTTGTTGTATGTGTTGGTGTTTTTCAATGTTGAGGTTGTTGTAGTTTTTCAATGTTGAGGTTGTTGTTGAATTTGTTGGTGTTTTTCAATGTCGAGGTTGTTGTTGAATTTGTTGGTGTTTTTCAATGTTGAAGTTGTTGTTGAATTTGTTGGTGTTTTTCAATGTTGAGGTTGTTGTTGAATTTGTTGGTGTTTTTAAATGTTGAGGTTGTTGTTGAATTTGTTGGTGTTTTTCAATGTTGAGGTTGTTCTTGTTTTTCAATGTTGAGGTTGTTGTTGAATTTGTTGGTGTTTTTCAATGTTGAGGTTGTTGCTGTTGTTCAATGTGGAGGTTGTTGTTGAATTTGTTGGTGTTTTTCAATGTCGAGGTTGTTGTTGAATTTGTTGGTATTTTTCAATGTTGTATTTGTTGTTGAATTTGTTGGTGTTTTTCAATGTTGAGGTTGTTGTTGTTTTTCAATGTTGAGGTTGTCGTTGAATTTGTTGGTGTTTTTCAATGTTGAGGTTGTTGTTGAATTTGTTGGCGTTTTTAAATGTTGAGGTTGTTGTTGAATTTGTTGGTGTTTTTCAATGTTGAGGTTGTTGTTGAATTTGTTGGTGCTTTTCAATGTTGAGGTTGTTGTTGTTTTTCAATGTTGAGGTCGTTGTTGAATTTGATGGTGTTTTTCAATGTCGAGGTTGTTGTTGAATTTGCTGGTGTTTTTCAATGTTGAAGTTGTTTTTGAATTTGTTGGTGTTTATCAATGTTGAGGTTGTTGTTGTTTTTCAGATTTCAGGTTGTTGTTGAATTTGTTGGTGTTTTTCAATGTTGAGGTTGTTGTTGTTTTTCAATGTTGAGGGTGTTGTTGAATTTGTTGGTGTTTTTAAATGTTGAGGTTATTGTTGAATTTGTTGGTGTTTTTCAATGTTGAGGTTGTTGTTGTTTTTCAATGTTGAGGTTGTTGTTGAATTTCCTGGTGTTTTTCATTGTTGAGGTTGTTGTTGTTTTTCAATGTTGAGGTTGTTGTTGAATTTGTTGGTGTTTTTCAATTTCGAGGTTGTTGTTGAATTTGTTGGTGTTTTTCAATTTTGAAGTTGTTGTTGAATTTGTTGGTGTTTTTCAATGTTGAGGTTGTTGTTGTTTTTCAATGTTGAGGTTGTTGTTGAATTTGTTGGTGTTTTTCAATGTTGAAGGTTGTTGTTGAATTTGTTGGTGTTTTCTCAATGTTGAGGTTGTTGGTTTTTTTCAATGTTGAGGTTGTTGTTGTATTTGTTGGTGTTTTTCATTGTTGAGGTTGTTGTAGTTTTTCAATGTTGGGGTTGTTGTTGAATTTGTTGGTGTTTTTCAATGTCGAGGTTGTTGTTGAATTTGTTGGTGTTTTTCAATGTTGAAGTTGTTGTTGAATTTGTTGGTGTTTTTCAATGTTGAGGTTGTTGTTGAATTTGTTCGTGTTTTTCAATGTTGAGGTTGTTGCTGTTGTTCAATGTGGAGGTTGTTGTTGAATTTGTTGGTGTTTTTCAATGTCGAGGTTGTTGTTGAATTTGTTGGTATTTTTCAATGTTGTATTTGTTGTTGAATTTGTTGGTGTTTTTCAATGTTGAGGTTGCTGTTGTTTTTCAATGTTGAGGTTGTTGTTGAATTTGTTGGTGTTTTTCAATGTTGAGGTTTTTGTTGAATGTGTTGGCGTTTTTAAATGTTGAGGTTTTTGTTGAATTTGTTGGTGTTTTTCAATGTTGAGGTTGTTGTTGAATTTGTTGGTGCTTTTCAATGTTGAGGTTGTTGTTGTTTTTCAATGTTGAGGTCGTTGTTGAATTTGATGGTGTTTTTCAATGTCGAGGTTGTTGTTGAATTTGTTGGTGTTTTTCAATGTTGAAGTTGTTGTTGAATTTGTTGGTGTTTATCAATGTTGAGGTTGTTGTTGTTTTTCAACGTTGAGGTTGTTGTTGAATTTGTTGGTGTTTTTCAATGTTGAGGTTGTTGTTGTTTTTCAATGTTGAGGGTGTTGTTGAATTTGTTGGTGTTTTTAAATGTTGACGTTATTGTTGAATTTGTTGGTGTTTTTCAATGTTGAGGTTGTTGTTGTTTTTCAATGTTGAGGTTGTTGTTGAATTTGTTGGTGTTTTTCAATTTTGAATTTGTTGTTGAATTTGTTGGTGTTTTTCAATGTTGAGGTTGTTGTTGTTTTTCAATGTTGAGGTTGTTGTTGAATTTGTTGGTGTTTTTCAATGTTGAAGGTTGTTGTTGAATTTGTTGGTGTTTTCTCAATGTTGAGGTAGTTCTTGTTTTTCAATGTTGAGGTTGTTGTTGTATTTGTTGGTGTTTTTCATTGTTGAGGTTGTTGTAGTTTTTCAATGTTGGGGTTGTTGTTGAATTTGTTGGTGTTTTTCAATGTCGAGGTTGTTGTTGAATTTGTTGGTGTTTTTCAATGTTGAAGTTGTTGTTGAATTTGTTTGTGTTTTTCAATGTTGAGGTTGTTGTTGAATTTGTTGGTGTTTTTCAATGTTGAAGTTGTTGTTGAATTTGTTGGTGTTTATCAATGTTGAGGTTGATGTTGTTTTTCAATTTTGAGGTTGTTGTTGAATTTGTTGGTGTTTTTCAATGTTGAGGTTGTTGTTGTTTTTCAATGTTGAGGGTGTTGTTAAATTTGTTGGTGCTTTTAAATGTTGAGGTTATTGTTGAATTTGTTGGTGTTTTTCAAAGTTGAGGTTGTTGTTGTTTTTCAATGTTGAGGTTGTTGTTGAATTTGTTGGTGTTTTTCATTGTTGAGGTTGTTGTTGTTTTTCAATGTTGAGGTTGTTGTTGAATTTGTTGGTGTTTTTCAATTTCGAGGTTGTTGTTGAATTTGTAGGTGTTTTTCAATTTTGAAGTTGTTGTTGAATTTGTTGTTGTGTTTCAATGTTGAGGTTGTTGTTGTTTTTCAATGTTGAGGTTGTTGTTGAATTTGTTGGTGTTTTTCAATGTTGAAGGTTGTTGTTGAATTTGTTGGTGTTTTCTCAATGTTGAGGTTGTTGTTGTTTTTCAATTTTGAGGTTGTTGTTGTATTTGTTGGTGTTTTTCAATGTTGAGGTTGTAGTTTTTCAATGTTGGGGTTGTTGTTGAATCTGTTGGTGTTTTTCAATGTCGAGGTTGTTGTTGAATTTGTTGGTGTTTTTCAATGTTGAGGTTGTTGTTGTTTTTAAATGATGAGGTTGTTGTTGAATTTGTTGGTTTTTTTCAATTTTGAGGTTGTTGTTGTTTTTCAATGTTGAGGTTGTTGTTGAATTTGTTGGTGTTTTTCTATGTTGAGGTTGTTGTTGTTTTTCAAAGTTGAGGTTGTTGTTAAATTTGTTGGTGTTTTTCAGTGTTGAGGTTGTTGTTGAATTTGTTGGTGTTTTTCATTGTTGAGGTTGTTGTTGAATTTGTTGGTGTTTTTCAATGTTGAGGTTGTTGTTGTTTTTTAATGTTGAGGTTGTTGTTGAATTTGTTGGTGTTTTTCAATGTTGAGGTTGTTGTTGTTTTTCAATGTTGAGGTTGTTGTTGAATTTGTGGCTGTTTTTCAATTTCGAGGTTGTTGTTGAATTTGTTGGTGTTTTTCAATGTTGAAATTGTTGTTGAATTTGTTGGTGTTTTTCAATGTTGAGGTTGTTGTTGTTTTTCAATGTTGAGGTTGTTGTTGAATTTGTTGGTGTTTTTCAATGTTGAGGTTGTTGTTGAATTTGTTGGTGTTTTTCAATGTTGAGGTTGTTGTTGTTTTTCAATGTTGAGGTTGTTGTTGTATGTGTTGGTGTTTTTCAAAGTTGAGGTTGTTGTTGAATTTGTTGGTGTTTTTCAATGTTGAGGTTGTTGTTTAATTTGTTGATGTTTTTAAATGTTGAGGTTGTTGTTGAATTTGTTGGTGTTTTTCAATGTTGAGGTTGTTCTTGTTTTTCAATGTTGAAGTTGTTGTTGAATTTGTTGGTGTTTATCAATGTTGAGGTTGTTGTTGTTTTTCAACGTTGAGGTTGTTGTTGAATTTGTTGGTGTTTTTCAATGTTGAGGTTGTTGTTGTTTTTCAATGTTGAGGGTGTTGTTGAATTTGTTGGTGTTTTTAAATGTTGAGGTTATTGTTGAATTTGTTGGTGTTTTTCAATGTTGAGGTTGTTGTTGTTTTTCAATGTTGAGGTTGTTGTTGAATTTCCTGGTGTTTTTCATTGTTGAGGTTGTTGTTGTTTTTCAATGTTGAGGTTGTTGTTGAATTTGTTGGTGTTTTTCAATTTCGAGGTTGTTGTTGAATTTGTTGGTGTTTTTCAATTTTGAAGTTGTTGTTGAATTTGTTGGTGTTTTTCAATGTTGAGGTTGTTGTTGTTTTTCAATGTTGAGGTTGTTGTTGAATTTGTTGGTGTTTTTCAATGTTGAAGGTTGTTGTTGAATTTGTTGGTGTTTTCTCAATGTTGAGGTTGTTGGTTTTTTTCAATGTTGAGGTTGTTGTTGTATTTGTTGGTGTTTTTCATTGTTGAGGTTGTTGTAGTTTTTCAATGTTGGGGTTGTTGTTGAATTTGTTGGTGTTTTTCAATGTCGAGGTTGTTGTTGAATTTGTTGGTGTTTTTCAATGTTGAAGTTGTTGTTGAATTTGTTGGTGTTTTTCAATGTTGAGGTTGTTGTTGAATTTGTTCGTGTTTTTCAATGTTGAGGTTGTTGCTGTTGTTCAATGTGGAGGTTGTTGTTGAATTTGTTGGTGTTTTTCAATGTCGAGGTTGTTGTTGAATTTGTTGGTATTTTTCAATGTTGTATTTGTTGTTGAATTTGTTGGTGTTTTTCAATGTTGAGGTTGCTGTTGTTTTTCAATGTTGAGGTTGTTGTTGAATTTGTTGGTGTTTTTCAATGTTGAGGTTTTTGTTGAATGTGTTGGCGTTTTTAAATGTTGAGGTTTTTGTTGAATTTGTTGGTGTTTTTCAATGTTGAGGTTGTTGTTGAATTTGTTGGTGCTTTTCAATGTTGAGGTTGTTGTTGTTTTTCAATGTTGAGGTCGTTGTTGAATTTGATGGTGTTTTTCAATGTCGAGGTTGTTGTTGAATTTGTTGGTGTTTTTCAATGTTGAAGTTGTTGTTGAATTTGTTGGTGTTTATCAATGTTGAGGTTGTTGTTGTTTTTCAACGTTGAGGTTGTTGTTGAATTTGTTGGTGTTTTTCAATGTTGAGGTTGTTGTTGTTTTTCAATGTTGAGGGTGTTGTTGAATTTGTTGGTGTTTTTAAATGTTGACGTTATTGTTGAATTTGTTGGTGTTTTTCAATGTTGAGGTTGTTGTTGTTTTTCAATGTTGAGGTTGTTGTTGAATTTGTTGGTGTTTTTCATTGTTGAGGTTGTTGTTGTTTTTCAATGTTGAGGTTGTTGTTGAATTTGTTGGTGTTTTTCAATTTCGAGGTTGTTGTTGAATTTGTTGGTGTTTTTCAATTTTGAAGTTGTTGTTGAATTTGTTGGTGTTTTTCAATGTTGAGGTTGTTGTTGTTTTTCAATGTTGAGGTTGTTGTTGAATTTGTTGGTGTTTTTCAATGTTGAAGGTTGTTGTTGAATTTGTTGGTGTTTTCTCAATGTTGAGGTTGTTGGTTTTTTTCAATGTTGAGGTTGTTGTTGTATTTGTTGGTGTTTTTCATTGTTGAGGTTGTTGTAGTTTTTCAATGTTGGGGTTGTTGTTGAATTTGTTGGTGTTTTTCAATGTCGAGGTTGTTGTTGAATTTGTTGGTGTTTTTCAATGTTGAAGTTGTTGTTGAATTTGTTGGTGTTTTTCAATGTTGAGGTTGTTGTTGAATTTGTTCGTGTTTTTCAATGTTGAGGTTGTTGCTGTTGTTCAATGTGGAGGTTGTTGTTGAATTTGTTGGTGTTTTTCAATGTCGAGGTTGTTGTTGAATTTGTTGGTATTTTTCAATGTTGTATTTGTTGTTGAATTTGTTGGTGTTTTTCAATGTTGAGGTTGCTGTTGTTTTTCAATGTTGAGGTTGTTGTTGAATTTGTTGGTGTTTTTCAATGTTGAGGTTTTTGTTGAATGTGTTGGCGTTTTTAAATGTTGAGGTTTTTGTTGAATTTGTTGGTGTTTTTCAATGTTGAGGTTGTTGTTGAATTTGTTGGTGCTTTTCAATGTTGAGGTTGTTGTTGTTTTTCAATGTTGAGGTCGTTGTTGAATTTGATGGTGTTTTTCAATGTCGAGGTTGTTGTTGAATTTGTTGGTGTTTTTCAATGTTGAAGTTGTTGTTGAATTTGTTGGTGTTTATCAATGTTGAGGTTGTTGTTGTTTTTCAACGTTGAGGTTGTTGTTGAATTTGTTGGTGTTTTTCAATGTTGAGGTTGTTGTTGTTTTTCAATGTTGAGGGTGTTGTTGAATTTGTTGGTGTTTTTAAATGTTGACGTTATTGTTGAATTTGTTGGTGTTTTTCAATGTTGAGGTTGTTGTTGTTTTTCAATGTTGAGGTTGTTGTTGAATTTGTTGGTGTTTTTCAATTTTGAATTTGTTGTTGAATTTGTTGGTGTTTTTCAATGTTGAGGTTGTTGTTGTTTTTCAATGTTGAGGTTGTTGTTGAATTTGTTGGTGTTTTTCAATGTTGAAGGTTGTTGTTGAATTTGTTGGTGTTTTCTCAATGTTGAGGTAGTTCTTGTTTTTCAATGTTGAGGTTGTTGTTGTATTTGTTGGTGTTTTTCATTGTTGAGGTTGTTGTAGTTTTTCAATGTTGGGGTTGTTGTTGAATTTGTTGGTGTTTTTCAATGTCGAGGTTGTTGTTGAATTTGTTGGTGTTTTTCAATGTTGAAGTTGTTGTTGAATTTGTTTGTGTTTTTCAATGTTGAGGTTGTTGTTGAATTTGTTGGTGTTTTTCAATGTTGAAGTTGTTGTTGAATTTGTTGGTGTTTATCAATGTTGAGGTTGATGTTGTTTTTCAATGTTGAGGTTGTTGTTGAATTTGTTGGTGTTTTTCAATGTTGAGGTTGTTGTTGTTTTTCAATGTTGAGGGTGTTGTTAAATTTGTTGGTGTTTTTAAATGTTGAGGTTATTGTTGAATTTGTTGGTGTTTTTCAAAGTTGAGGTTGTTGTTGTTTTTCAATGTTGAGGTTGTTGTTGAATTTGTTGGTGTTTTTCATTGTTGAGGTTGTTGTTGTTTTTCAATGTTGAGGTTGTTGTTGAATTTGTTGGTGTTTTTCAATTTCAAGGTTGTTGTTGAATTTGTAGGTGTTTTTCAATTTTGAAGTTGTTGTTGAATTTGTTGTTGTGTTTCAATGTTGAGGTTGTTGTTGTTTTTCAATGTTGAGGTTGTTGTTGAATTTGTTGGTGTTTTTCAATGTTGAAGGTTGTTGTTGAATTTGTTGGTGTTTTCTCAATGTTGAGGTTGTTGTTGTTTTTCAATTTTGAGGTTGTTGTTGTATTTGTTGGTGTTTTTCAATGTTGAGGTTGTAGTTTTTCAATGTTGGGGTTGTTGTTGAATCTGTTGGTGTTTTTCAATGTCGAGGTTGTTGTTGAATTTGTTGGTGTTTTTCAATGTTGAGGTTGTTGTTGTTTTTAAATGATGAGGTTGTTGTTGAATTTGTTGGTTTTTTTCAATTTTGAGGTTGTTGTTGTTTTTCAATGTTGAGGTTGTTGTTGAATTTGTTGGTGTTTTTCTATGTTGAGGTTGTTGTTGTTTTTCAAAGTTGAGGTTGTTGTTAAATTTGTTGGTGTTTTTCAATGTTGAGGTTGTTGTTGAATTTGTTGGTGTTTTTCATTGTTGAGGTTGTTGTTGAATTTGTTGGTGTTTTTCAATGTTGAGGTTGTTGTTGTTTTTTAATGTTGAGGTTGTTGTTGAATTTGTTGGTGTTTTTCAATGTTGAGGTTGTTGTTGTTTTTCAATGTTGAGGTTGTTGTTGAATTTGTTGCTGTTTTTCAATTTCGAGGTTGTTGTTGAATTTGTTGGTGTTTTTCAATGTTGAAATTGTTGTTGAATTTGTTGGTGTTTTTCAATGTTGAGGTTGTTGTTGTTTTTCAATGTTGAGGTTGTTGTTGAATTTGTTGGTGTTTTTCAATGTTGAGGTTGTTGTTGAATTTGTTGGTGTTTTTCAATGTTGAGGTTGTTGTTGTTTTTCAATGTTGAGGTTGTTGTTGTATGTGTTGGTGTTTTTCAAAGTTGAGGTTGTTGTTGAATTTGTTGGTGTTTTTCAATGTTGAGGTTGTTGTTTAATTTGTTGGTGTTTTTAAATGTTGAGGTTGTTGTTGAATTTGTTGGTGTTTTTCAATGTTGAGGTTGTTCTTGTTTTTCAATGTTGAAGTTGTTGTTGAATTTGTTGGTGTTTATCAATGTTGAGGTTGTTGTTGTTTTTCAACGTTGAGGTTGTTGTTGAATTTGTTGGTGTTTTTCAATGTTGAGGTTGTTGTTGTTTTTCAATGTTGAGGGTGTTGTTGAATTTGTTGGTGTTTTTAAATGTTGACGTTATTGTTGAATTTGTTGGTGTTTTTCAATGTTGAGGTTGTTGTTGTTTTTCAATGTTGAGGTTGTTGTTGAATTTGTTGGTGTTTTTCATTGTTGAGGTTGTTGTTGTTTTTCAATGTTGAGGTTGTTGTTAAATTAGTTGGTGATTTTCAATTTCGAGGTTGTTGTTGAATTTGTTGGTGTTTTTCAATTTTGAATTTGTTGTTGAATTTGTTGGTGTTTTTCAATGTTGAGGTTGTTGTTGTTTTTCAATGTTGTGGTTGTTGTTGAATTTGTTGGTGTTTTTCAATGTTGAAGGTTGTTGTTGAATTTGTTGGTGTTTTCTCAATGTTGAGGTAGTTGTTGTTTTTCAATGTTGAGGTTGTTGTTGTATTTGTTGGTGTTTTTCATTGTTGAGGTTGTTGTAGTTTTTCAATGTTGGGGTTGTTGTTGAATTTGTTGGTGTTTTTCAATGTCGAGGTTGTTGTTGAATTTGTTGGTGTTTTTCAATGTAGAAGTTGTTGTTGAATTTGTTTGTGTTTTTCAATGTTGAGGTTGTTGTTGAATTTTTTGGTGTTTTTCAATGTTGAAGTTGTTGTTGAATTTGTTGGTGTTTATCAATGTTGAGGTTGATGTTGTTTTTCAATGTTGAGGTTGTTGTTGAATTTGTTGGTGTTTTTCAATGTTGAGGTTGTTGTTGTTTTTCAATGTTGAGGATGTTGTTGAATTTGTTGGTGTTTTTAAATGTTGAGGTTATTGTTGAATTTGTTGGTGTTTTTCAAAGTTGAGGTTGTTGTTGTTTTTCAATGTTGAGGTTGTTGTTGAATTTGTTGGTGTTTTTCATTGTTGAGGTTGTTGTTGTTTTTCAATGTTGAGGTTGTTGTTGAATTTGTTGGTGTTTTTCAATTTCGAGGTTGTTGTTGAATTTGTAGGTGTTTTTCAATTTTGAAGTTGTTGTTGAATTTGTTGGTGTTTTTCAATGTTGAGGTTGTTGTTGTTTTTCAATGTTGAGGTTGTTGTTGAATTTGTTGGTGTTTTTCAATGTTGAAGGTTGTTGTTGAATTTGTTGGTGTTTTCTCAATGTTGAGGTTGTTGTTGTTTTTCAATTTTGAGGTTGTTGTTGTATTTGTTGGTGTTTTTCAATGTTGAGGTTGTAGTTTTTCAATGTTGGGGTTGTTGTTGAATTTGTTGGTGTTTTTCAATGTCGAGGTTGTTGTTGAATTTGTTGGTGTTTTTCAATGTTGAGGTTGTTGTTGTTTTTAAATGTTGAGGTTGTTGTTGAATTTGTTGGTGTTTTTCAATTTTGAGGTTGTTGTTGTTTTTCAATGTTGAGGTTGTTGTTGAATTTGTTGGTGTTTTTCTATGTTGAGGTTGTTGTTGTTTTTCAAAGTTGAGGTTGTTGTTAAATTTGTTGGTGTTTTTCAATGTTGAGGTTGTTGTTGAATTTGTTGGTGTTTTTCATTGTTGAGGTTGTTGTTGAATTTGTTGGTGTTTTTCAATGTTGAGGTTGTTGTTGTTTTTTAATGTTGAGGTTGTTGTTGAATTTGTTGGTGTTTTTCAATGTTGAGGTTGTTGTTGTTTTTCAATGTTGAGGTTGTTGTTGAATTTGTTGCTGTTTTTCAATTTCGAGGTTGTTGTTGAATTTGTTGGTGTTTTTCAATGTTGAAATTGTTGTTGTTTTTCAATGTTGAGGTTGTTGTTGAATTTGTTGGTGTTTTTCAATGTTGAGGTTGTTGTTGAATTTGTTGGTGTTTTTCACTGTTGAGGTTGTTGTTGTTTTTCAATGTTGAGGTTGTTGTTGTATGTGTTGGTGTTTTTCAAAGTTGAGGTTGTTGTTGAATTTGTTGGTGTTTTTCAATGTTGAGGTTGTTGTTTAATTTGTTGGTGTTTTTAAATGTTGAGGTTGTTGTTGAATTTGTTGGTGTTATTCAATGTTGAGGTTGTTCTTGTTTTTCAATGTTGAGGTTGTTGTTGAATTTGTTGGTGTTTTTCAATGTTGAGGTTGTTGTTGTTGTTCAATGTGGAGGTTGTTGTTGAATTTGTTGGTGTTTTTCAATGTCGAGGTTGTTGTTGAATTTGTTGGTATTTTTCAATGTTGAATTTGTTGTTGAATTTGTTGGTGTTTTTCAATGTTGAGGTTGTTGTTGTTTTTCAATGTTGAGGTTGTTGTTGAATTTGTTGGTGTTTTTCAATGTTGAGGTTGTTGTTGAATTTGTTGGCGTTTTTAAATGTTGAGGTTGTTGTTGAATTTGTTGGTGTTTTTCAATGTTGAGGTTGTTGTTGAATTTGTTGGTGTTTTTCAATGTTGAGGTTGTTGTTGTTTTTCAATGTTGAGGTCGTTGTTGAATTTGATGGTGTTTTTCAATGTCGAGGTTGTTGTTGAATTTGTTGGAGTTTTTCAATGTTGAAGTTGTTGTTGAATTTGTTGGTGTTTTTCAATGTTGAGGTTGTTCTTGAATTTGTTGGCGTTTTTAAATGTTGAGGTTGTTGTTGAATTTGTTGGTGTTTTTCAATGTTGAGGTTGTTGTTGAATTTGTTGGTGTTTATCAATGTTGAGGTTTTTGTTGTTTTTCAATGTTGAGGTTGTTGTTGAATTTGTTGGTGTTTTTCAATGTTGAGGTTGTTGTTGTTTTTCAATGTTGAGGTTGTTGTTGAATTTGTTGGTGTTTTTAAATGTTGAGGTTATTGTTGAATTTGTTGGTGTTTTTCAAAGTTGAATTTGTTGGTGTTTTCTCAATGTTGAGGTAGTTGTTGTTTTTCAATGTTGAGGTTGTTGTTGTATTTGTTGGTGTTTTTCATTGTTGAGGTTGTTGTAGTTTTTCAATGTTGGGGTTGTTGTTGAATTTGTTGGTGTTTTTCAATGTCGAGGTTGTTGTTGAATTTGTTGGTGTTTTTCAATGTAGAAGTTGTTGTTGAATTTGTTTGTGTTTTTCAATGTTGAGGTTGTTGTTGAATTTTTTGGTGTTTTTCAGTGTTGAAGTTGTTGTTGAATTTGTTGGTGTTTATCAATGTTGAGGTTGATGTTGTTTTTCAATGTTGAGGTTGTTGTTGAATTTGTTGGTGTTTTTCAATGTTGAGGTTGTTGTTGTTTTTCAATGTTGAGGATGTTGTTGAATTTGTTGGTGTTTTTAAATGTTGAGGTTATTGTTGAATTTGTTGGTGTTTTTCAAAGTTGAGGTTGTTGTTGTTTTTCAATGTTGAGGTTGTTGTTGAATTTGTTGGTGTTTTTCATTGTTGAGGTTGTTGTTGTTTTTCAATGTTGAGGTTGTTGTTGAATTTGTTGGTGTTTTTCAATTTCGAGGTTGTTGTTGAATTTGTAGGTGTTTTTCAATTTTGAAGTTGTTGTTGAATTTGTTGGTGTTTTTCAATGTTGAGGTTGTTGTTGTTTTTCAATGTTGAGGTTGTTGTTGAATTTGTTGGTGTTTTTCAATGTTGAAGGTTGTTGTTGAATTTGTTGGTGTTTTCTCAATGTTGAGGTTGTTGTTGTTTTTCAATTTTGAGGTTGTTGTTGTATTTGTTGGTGTTTTTCAATGTTGAGGTTGTAGTTTTTCAATGTTGGGGTTGTTGTTGAATTTGTTGGTGTTTTTCAATGTCGAGGTTGTTGTTGAATTTGTTGGTGTTTTTCAATGTTGAGGTTGTTGTTGTTTTTAAATGTTGAGGTTGTTGTTGAATTTGTTGGTGTTTTTCAATTTTGAGGTTGTTGTTGTTTTTCAATGTTGAGGTTGTTGTTGAATTTGTTGGTGTTTTTCTATGTTGAGGTTGTTGTTGTTTTTCAAAGTTGAGGTTGTTGTTAAATTTGTTGGTGTTTTTCAATGTTGAGGTTGTTGTTGAATTTGTTGGTGTTTTTCATTGTTGAGGTTGTTGTTGAATTTGTTGGTGTTTTTCAATGTTGAGGTTGTTGTTGTTTTTTAATGTTGAGGTTGTTGTTGAATTTGTTGGTGTTTTTCAATGTTGAGGTTGTTGTTGTTTTTCAATGTTGAGGTTGTTGTTGAATTTGTTGCTGTTTTTCAATTTCGAGGTTGTTGTTGAATTTGTTGGTGTTTTTCAATGTTGAAATTGTTGTTGTTTTTCAATGTTGAGGTTGTTGTTGAATTTGTTGGTGTTTTTCAATGTTGAGGTTGTTGTTGAATTTGTTGGTGTTTTTCACTGTTGAGGTTGTTGTTGTTTTTCAATGTTGAGGTTGTTGTTGTATGTGTTGGTGTTTTTCAAAGTTGAGGTTGTTGTTGAATTTGTTGGTGTTTTTCAATGTTGAGGTTGTTGTTTAATTTGTTGGTGTTTTTAAATGTTGAGGTTGTTGTTGAATTTGTTGGTGTTATTCAATGTTGAGGTTGTTCTTGTTTTTCAATGTTGAGGTTGTTGTTGAATTTGTTGGTGTTTTTCAATGTTGAGGTTGTTGTTGTTGTTCAATGTGGTGGTTGTTGTTGAATTTGTTGGTGTTTTTCAATGTCGAGGTTGTTGTTGAATTTGTTGGTATTTTTCAATGTTGAATTTGTTGTTGAATTTGTTGGTGTTTTTCAATGTTGAGGTTGTTGTTGTTTTTCAATGTTGAGGTTGTTGTTGAATTTGTTGGTGTTTTTCAATGTTGAGGTTGTTGTTGAATTTGTTGGCGTTTTTAAATGTTGAGGTTGTTGTTGAATTTGTTGGTGTTTTTCAATGTTGAGGTTGTAGTTTTTCAATGTTGGGGTTGTTGTTGAATTTGTTGGTGTTTTTCAATGTCGAGGTTGTTGTTGAATTTGTTGGTGTTTTTCAATGTTGAGGTTGTTGTTGTTTTTAAATGTTGAGGTTGTTGTTGAATTTGTTGGTGTTTTTCAATTTTGAGGTTGTTGTTGTTTTTCAATGTTGAGGTTGTTGTTGAATTTGTTGGTGTTTTTCTATGTTGAGGTTGTTGTTGTTTTTCAAAGTTGAGGTTGTTGTTAAATTTGTTGGTGTTTTTCAATGTTGAGGTTGTTGTTGAATTTGTTGGTGTTTTTCATTGTTGAGGTTGTTGTTGAATTTGTTGGTGTTTTTCAATGTTGAGGTTGTTGTTGTTTTTTAATGTTGAGGTTGTTGTTGAATTTGTTGGTGTTTTTCAATGTTGAGGTTGTTGTTGTTTTTCAATGTTGAGGTTGTTGTTGAATTTGTTGCTGTTTTTCAATTTCGAGGTTGTTGTTGAATTTGTTGGTGTTTTTCAATGTTGAAATTGTTGTTGTTTTTCAATGTTGAGGTTGTTGTTGAATTTGTTGGTGTTTTTCAATGTTGAGGTTGTTGTTGAATTTGTTGGTGTTTTTCAATGTTGAGGTTGTTGTTTAATTTGTTGGTGTTTTTAAATGTTGAGGTTGTTGTTGAATTTGTTGGTGTTATTCAATGTTGAGGTTGTTCTTGTTTTTCAATGTTGAGGTTGTTGTTGAATTTGTTGGTGTTTTTCAATGTTGAGGTTGTTGTTGTTGTTCAATGTGGAGGTTGTTGTTGAATTTGTTGGTGTTTTTCAATGTCGAGGTTGTTGTTGAATTTGTTGGTATTTTTCAATGTTGAATTTGTTGTTGAATTTGTTGGTGTTTTTCAATGTTGAGGTTGTTGTTGTTTTTCAATGTTGAGGTTGTTGTTGAATTTGTTGGTGTTTTTCAATGTTGAGGTTGTTGTTGAATTTGTTGGCGTTTTTAAATGTTGAGGTTGTTGTTGAATTTGTTGGTGTTTTTCAATGTTGAGGTTGTTGTTGAATTTGTTGGTGTTTTTCAATGTTGAGGTTGTTGTTGTTTTTCAATGTTGAGGTCGTTGTTGAATTTGATGGTGTTTTTCAATGTCGAGGTTGTTGTTGAATTTGTTGGAGTTTTTCAATGTTGAAGTTGTTGTTGAATTTGTTGGTGTTTTTCAATGTTGAGGTTGTTGTTGAATTTGTTGGCGTTTTTAAATGTTGAGGTTGTTGTTGAATTTGTTGGTGTTTTTCAATGTTGAGGTTGTTGTTGAATTTGTTGGTGTTTATCAATGTTGAGGTTGTTGTTGTTTTTCAATGTTGAGGTTGTTGTTGAATTTGTTGGTGTTTTTCAATGTTGAGGTTGTTGTTGTTTTTCAATATTGAGGTTGTTGTTGAATTTGTTGGTGTTTTTAAATGTTGAGGTTATTGTTGAATTTGTTGGTGTTTTTCAAAGTTGAGGTTGTTGTTGTTTTTCAATGTTGAGGTTGTTGTTGAATTTGTTGGTGTTTTTCATTGTTGAGGTTGTTGTTGTTTTTCAATGTTGAGGTTGTTGTTGAATTTGTTGGTGTTTTTCAATTTCGAGGTTGTTGTTGAATTTGTAGGTGTTTTTCAATTTTGAAGTTGTTGTTGAATTTGTTGGTGTTTTTCAATGTTGAGGTTGTTGTTGTTTTTCAATGTTGAGGTTGTTGTTGAATTTGTTGGTGTTTTTCAATGTTGAAGGTTGTTGTTGAATTTGTTGGTGTTTTCTCAATGTTGAGGTTGTTGTTGTTTTTCAATGTTGAGGTTGTTGTTGTATTTGTTGGTGTTTTTCAATGTTGAGGTTGTAGTTTTTCAATGTTGGGGTTGTTGTTGAATTTGTTGGTGTTTTTCAATGTCGAGGTTGTTGTTGAATTTGTTGGTGTTTTTCAATGTTGAAGTTGTTGTTGAATTTGTTTGTGTTTTTCAATGTTGAGGTTGTTGTTGAATTTGTTGGTGTTTTTCAATGTTGAGGTTGTTGTTGTTTTTAAATGTTGAGGTTGTTGTTGAATTTGTTGGTGTTTTTCAATTTTGAGGTTGTTGTTGTTTTTCAATGTTGAGGTTGTTATTGAATTTTTTGGTGTTTTTCTATGTTGAGGTTGTTGTTGTTTTTCAAAGTTGAGGTTGTTGTTAAATTTGTTGGTGTTTTTCAATGTTGAGGTTGTTGTTGAATTTGTTGGTGTTTTTCATTGTTGAGGTTGTTGTTGAATTTGTTGGTGTTTTTCAATGTTGAGGTTGTTGTTGTTTTTTAATGTTGAGGTTGTTGTTGAATTTGTTGGTGTTTTTCAATGTTGAGGTTGTTGTTGTTTTTCAATGTTGAAGTTGTTGTTGAATTTGTTGCTGTTTTTCAATTTCGAGGTTGTTGTTGAATTTGTTGGTGCTTTTCAATGTTGAAATTGTTGTTGAATTTGTTGGTGTTTTTCAATATTGAGGCTGTTGTTGTTTTTCAATGTTGAGGTTGTTGTTGAATTTGTTGGTGTTTTTCAATGTTGAGGTTGTTTTTGAATTTGTTGGTGTTTTTCAATGTTGAGGTTGTTGTTGTTTTTCAATGTTGAGGTTGTTGTTGTATGTGTTGGTGTTTTTCAATGTTGAGGTTGTTGTTGAATTTGTTGGTGTTTTTCAATGTTGAGGTTGTTGTTTAATTTGTTGGTGTTTTTAAATGTTGAGGTTGTTGTTGAATTTGTGGATGTTTTTCAATGTTGAGGTTGTTCTTGTTTTTCAATGTTGAGGTTGTTGTTGAATTTGTTGGTGTTTTTCAATGTTGAGGTTGTTGTTGTTGTTCAATGTGGAGGTTGTTGTTGAATTTGTTGGTGTTTTTCAATGTCGAGGTTCTAGTTGAATTTGTTGGTATTTTTCAATGTTGAATTTGTTGTTGAATTTGTTGGTGTTTTTCAATGTTGAGGTTGTTGTTGTATGTGTTGGTGTTTTTCAAAGTTGAGGTTGTTGTTGAATTTGTTGGTGTTTTTCAATGTTGAGGTTGTTGTTTAATTTGTTGGTGTTTTTCAATGTTGAGGTTGTTCTTGTTTTTCAATGTTGAGGTTGTTGTTGAATTTGTTGGTGTTTTTCAATGTTGAGGTTGTTGTTGTTGTTCAATGTCGAGGTTGTTGTTGAATTTGTTGGTATTTTTCAATGTTGAATTTGTTGTTGAATTTGTTGGTGTTTTTCAATGTTGAGGTTGTTGTTGTTTTTCAATGTTGAGGTTGTTGTTGAATTTGTTGGTGTTTTTCAATGTTGAGGTTGTTGTTGAATTTGTTGGCGTTTTTAAATGTTGAGGTTGTTGTTGAATTTGTTGGTGTTTTTCAATGTTGAGGTTGTTGTTGAATTTGTTGGTGTTTTTCAATGTTGAGGTTGTTGTTGTTTTTCAATGTTGAGGTCGTTGTTGAATTTGATGGTGTTTTTCAATGTCGAGGTTGTTGTTGAATTTGTTGGAGATTTTCAATGTTGAAGTTGTTGTTGAATTTGTTGGTGTTTTTCAATGTTGAGGTTGTTGTTGAATTTGTTGGCGTTTTTAAATGTTGAGGTTGTTGTTGAATTTGTTGGTGTTTTTCAATGTTGAGGTTGTTGTTGAATTTGTTGGTGTTTATCAATGTTGAGGTTGTTGTTGTTTTTCAATGTTGAGGTTGTTGTTGAATTTGTTGGTGTTTTTCAATGTTGAGGTTGTTGTTGTTTTTCAATGTTGAGGTTGTTGTTGAATTTGTTGGTGTTTTTAAATGTTGAGGTTATTGTTGAATTTGTTGGTGTTTTTCAAAGTTGAGGTTGTTGTTGTTTTTCAATGTTGAGGTTGTTGTTGAATTTGTTGGTGTTTTTCATTGTTGAGGTTGTTGTTGTTTTTCAATGTTGAGGTTGTTGTTGAATTTGTTGGTGTTTTTCAATTTCGAGGTTGTTGTTGAATTTGTAGGTGTTTTTCAATTTTGAAGTTGTTGTTGAATTTGTTGGTGTTTTTCAATGTTGAGGTTGTTGTTGTTTTTCAATGTTGAGGTTGTTGTTGAATTTGTTGGTGTTTTTCAATGTTGAAGGTTGTTGTTGAATTTGTTGGTGTTTTCTCAATGTTGAGGTTGTTGTTGTTTTTCAATGTTGAGGTTGTTGTTGTATTTGTTGGTGTTTTTCAATGTTGAGGTTGTAGTTTTTCAATGTTGGGGTTGTTGTTGAATTTGTTGGTGTTTTTCAATGTCGAGGTTGTTGTTGAATTTGTTGGTGTTTTTCAATGTTGAAGTTGTTGTTGAATTTGTTTGTGTTTTTCAATGTTGAGGTTGTTGTTGAATTTGTTGGTGTTTTTCAATGTTGAGGTTGTTGTTGTTTTTAAATGTTGAGGTTGTTGTTGAATTTGTTGGTGTTTTTCAATTTTGAGGTTGTTGTTGTTTTTCAATGTTGAGGTTGTTATTGAATTTTTTGGTGTTTTTCTATGTTGAGGTTGTTGTTGTTTTTCAAAGTTGAGGTTGTTGTTAAATTTGTTGGTGTTTTTCAATGTTGAGGTTGTTGTTGAATTTGTTGGTGTTTTTCATTGTTGAGGTTGTTGTTGAAATTGTTGGTGTTTTTCAATGTTGAGGTTGTTGTTGTTTTTTAATGTTGAGGTTGTTGTTGAATTTGTTGGTGTTTTTCAATGTTGAGGTTGTTGTTGTTTTTCAATGTTGAAGTTGTTGTTGAATTTGTTGCTGTTTTTCAATTTCGAGG